>BFEA01001149.1:73883-90726 GCA_003427395.1 Chara braunii
GCATGTGCACAAGCATGCCAACGGAGGGAGGCAACGCTCGAACGTGCAGCGCAGGAGTGAGGCCCGTTCGAACGCGCAGTGGGTCGCATATAAACACCACGCGTGCGAAAATGCGGGTTGTCACCGTTTTTTTTTTTGTTTTTTTTTTTTTGGCCAGTTCGCCAAGGGGCATGACCCACAGGCCCCCCAACTACCGCCGCCTCTCCCCGCAGGCCCACCCCACCCCGCACAACCCCCTGCGCAAACGCATCAAACGCGTTTACCGATGTTCAGTGAACGGGCGTTCAGTGCGTTCGTAACCTGAACGCGGAACGCGCGTTCATTGAATGTGCGGTAACACCACCTGAAATTAGGGGAATGAAGGTCGACCCACATAACGGACTCAAAAAGGACTGCTCGTCGATCGTGAACTCAGTAATTCGTCTGCTTGTGCATCCCCATCAAAGCCGAGTTAATGCAAGTCTTTAAGTGTCTTCAAAAGAGAGAACAATTATTGTACTGTAAATAGGGAAGTGGTGGATACTGGGGGAAGTAAAAAATGGGGAAGAATGAATGAGAGGGGCGTTAAAGTTAATGTTCTGTTCAAAATTATTATGGGTAAGGGCTTGGTCCATTTGAGTGGTGCTCTGTATTAAATCCTCGATGCTTAGTTGAATTACCCCCCCCCGAACTTCTGAAATCAAAGAGTGGCGAACAACCGCTTTAAGAATAGAACCTGGTGGGTCTGGGATAATTGAACCCACATATAAACCCACGTCTAAAAAGGTCCAGTTCTCCAGATAGGGCTACAGATGTCTGTCAGTGATCACTAAGAGGGGGCGAACCTAATGGAGCCGCCCCTGATGAAACCCCTGATCATTCTAACACGATTCTGAGGAAAGGTAGGTTGCAGGCAGGGAAACATTTCGGTTCGAATCAAATACCTGGCCAGCCGAGGGAGACGTTGACTTGTGTTAAGTTTCTTCCATCCCGGACACTAGCTAGTGGGGTTTGCAGGAAAGGCACTAAACGCCAGTGCAGACTCGATACCTCCTGTTACGTCGCTGAGGATCTTTGAAGCGGGCACGGTGGGTGACAGACGTCGCGGCCCTTGGCTTCAGCGAACGAGGAGGTGCCCCTCCCTGGGTTTCCTCACACTGGTATGCTCGTTGTTCGCAGATGACCTCACCATCATGGTAGATACTAAACACAGTACACAGGAAAATATGATTGAAATTCAGAATCAAATGAATAAATTCGCTCAAGTATCTGACATGGTGGTAAACTGGGGGAGCAAAACCCAGGGGTGGTGAATTCATTACCAAGGGGGCCTTCCACCGGATTCTCCTAACATTCACTGGCTTCCCTTGCACGCCCCCGTCTGCTTTTTGGGAGTATTATTAACTGCCCAAGGCCGCCCATGCTCAAATGAGGATTGAATTTCCGCACCCGCCTTATCCAAACTAGCCGATTGGCGCATCAAGCATACTTTTCTCTTTGATCGAGTGCTGGTCATAAACAACGTTGTATTCGCTGCGTTGTGGTATAAATCAGTGATTTGGCCCCTGAGCAGGATTGCCTTCCAATCGCTCAGGTCCAGAGCAGCAGCCTCGCTTTGGAGAGGAGATGATGAGCGAGCAAATGTCATCAATAGGGTGGCATGGGAGTCTGTTATACAACCAAAATGGGCCTGAGGCCTGGGCATCATCGATCCCTTGACACAAGTTCTGGCGCTCCGTCTTAAATGGCTGACGACTTTGATCTTCTCCTCAGACAGCCCGTGGCGAACCCTCGCCCTGGAGCATATTCCCCGTCTGGCTCCGTCGGCCCCACCAGAGGTTAGCCCGCTCACATGGTTAAAGGATCGTTATTGGTTAATCCTGCGTAAGATCTACGGCCAAACAGCAAATAATTTTTGGCCCTCGTTATTAAAAATTTGGCGCAGGTTCCCCCACCCCGAGAAACAAGCACCGACGCAGTGGGAGGAAGTGTACACACAACCGATTTTATGTAATCGGTGAATTACTTCTTATCATGGGCAAATTTTGAACAGCTCAGCTGCCCCCTGGAAAGGTTAGGTGAAGAATGGGATACTCCGCGTCGGGCACCTGTGGGACCATGAGAGGAAGGACTTGAAAACAACAATCCAGCTTCAAGGCACCCTCCGCCACTGTCATCGCACAGAGATGCACCTCGAAACAATTATTAAGGTAAAATTGCGGTGGATTTCAGGAGGTGTTTAGCAATCATAAAAAAAGATTCGTTGTCTTCTCATCATCTATCCCGAAGTGCAGTAGCTTGTTCACGATCTTGGAGGATACTCTCAAAGTTGAAACTGGGTAAATGGCCCCCGTACCCAATTGGTTCATAAATTGTTTTGTACTTGTCTTCATATGGGACGTTGGGCCCGATTCCTAGCACGTGCTGCTCCCCACGAATAGACTGGGTCGCTACATCAGGGGACAAGGCACGAATTGGCCAAATTCATATGGTACGGACATCAGACGTGTTGGTGGAGTATTACGATATTGGTCCAAGGGGGAAGCTTCTTGGTTCCCACAACCCCTTTGAGTGGCGGAAAAAAAACGAGGTGTTTTGAGTGCGTGTGCTACAATAGGGGCAGGATTCCACCGTCTTCTCTCCCAAAACACCAATAAATGAGTTGCCTTTTGACCCTGTGGAATGACAATGGTAGGCGGGCCGGGGAACAGCAGCGGCAACCGAAAAAAGGGTCCACCTCAACACCATATCTGTCAAATCCATGTATAAGTTGCTCAAACCCAAGAGAGTGCTAAAAGATCAAATCAACAACAGATGGGTTAAACACGTCAATGCGGATCGATCCCTCCTTAAGCCAATCAAGTAGTTTAATGGAAGCAAAGCGAGACCGGCAAAAATAACCTCCTTAAAATGGCAGATTGCTCATCACTGCCTGCCGACGAATGTTTGGCTAATTGACTGTACACACCTGGAACAAAAAGGCAAAGCGTTCCCATGAAGCCATTAATGCTTCACTGCCTTCCCAATGCAAAAAAGAAACGAAACCATTGAACATATCTTTATGCAGTGTCCGGTGGCCTTACTGACGTGGTGGTGGTGGGACCACATCTGGAGGAAAATGATACGGGACACCACTTGGCCATGGTGTGACAAACTATTTTATGTGCCTTTGGGGGTACGATAAATAACGGTTGCCATAACTTCTTTCTTGTTCTGCTGAGGGAGATGGGAATTTTGGTGTGATTAGCGCGAGGGAATATCATTTTCAAATTTGCAACGGATGACATGCTCTTGAAATTGTAACTGTAACTTTTGGCGGGTGCGATTGTAACTGTACTCCTTCTTCTTGATTTTCTCGTGTTTCCCCGCCTTTCTCCCCTCTGTCGTGCATACCTCATCCTCCACTCTAATTGGCCTGAGCGACTGCATGACCGGATCGATGCATGGAGTGTGGTTGCGTCCCCCATGTCGCGACTTGGCCATGCAGGCGTAGGCACTTCCTTCTCTTCCCCTTCCCCTTACTTAGGCATGATTCCGGGCTCATCGCACAAGCATGCATGCTAAAAATTTCGCAAGCACGATTAGTTTGCTCTCTCTGAATTTTGAAGTTAGTGCGGTCAGTGAGGATCAGCTAACAAGTAAGTGAGAAGATGAGAAGAGGTGAGTCGGGCGACCCAACGAGCTGGTGCCGGGTAGGCGGGGTTCACGTGCGGGGTCACGACGGGCTGTGACGCACGGGCGAACCTCGCTTGCGTACTCAGACTAAGCGGGGTGACGACTCGGTCTTGGTGCGAGGCGACGGATTGCCCGCATCGGGGGTGATGTAGCGGAGAAAGAGAGAGATAAAGAGATATGTGTGCGGGATCATGCCTTTAACCCTCTGCTTAAATTCTGATTTTAACCTCGGCCGATCTTGTTACGACCATTTTTTATCTTGTTTAGAATTATTTCGGATTTTTTCCTTAAGGTATGTGTGGAATGAGCTCGTGCAATTCCCTCTTGCGCCCCCCCCCCCCCCCCCTCATTCCTGTTTCATTGCAGATTGGTGAGATCGGGCATGACGATTGTCGGCTTGGGTTATGATGGTGTAAGCTTTCTCGGTGACGTGGCTTGACGCACGCACCTTTGTCGATTTCTTGTTTATATTTTATTGATGCATGAGTTCGATCAATGCTTGACTATGCATATCAGTTTCTCGTTCCCTTTTTGACCGAAAGATCAAACGAGCACTTCGCGGTCCCGACTGATACATGCTTTGGTGGGTAAATGGATGGCTAATTCAAATGTGTGATTGCCCGCGGATCGCCTTCCTAGTATCTGTTTCTCGACGTGCACACAGGCTGGCATAACGACGAATCAGACGATCTTCCGACCAAGGGGATAGTCAGTCGATCTGATCCAACCGATCGATCGTGGTCTTGCGCGCCTACGTGCAGACTCGATCGAAACTGACATTAACTACACACACCTCTACCAGACCCTCGCTCGAGTCCATGTTTAGACGCACCAAATTTCGATAGCATGGACGATAGGACTCCCTTCCACGTCACAGATTGGGAAAGCCTGAGACACCGCCGGTTCAAAGAATACTGGGAATGGAAAAACGTCTGTCTTCTCGCACAACCCCGCCCCAACCCTCAAAAACTCCCCTTTCGGACAGGAAACGAACGCGTCTGTGAGTGGGACATTCAACGGGCCCTAAGTGCGATTCCCTTCCCCTCTCAGTTCCCCAGCTCACACGTAAGCCACGTCATCGCCGAACCCAGTGTCGTTATCATTGAGACAGCCTTCGCTCCCTACCGCCTCGTGTTGCCTTTTCACTGCCTGACGGCGGCCCCGTGGCACGCACTTGCCCCCTATGGCCTCGAACCCCGTGCTCCGAGTGCCAGCAGGACAACGAGTACCGAGCCGCATGGTTCGTTCGACGAACCCGGACTGAGGCCGAACAGCGAGCACACAGCCTGCGCCTGAGACCTGCTTCGTCCGACTCGGAGGCTTATCACGAGCGACGCTGGCGATTGGTTAGGCAACGCGACACACATAGCGTTCCACCGGTTCACCAAATCCGAGTCCGGCCTCGGCAACGAAACTCACAGGGATGGTGATGACATCCCCCAAGGCATAAAAGTCGGACGCGGTTCGCGCTTACTATCTTGCACAACTACCCCTAAGGCTTGCCGCAAGAGATTTCGGTTCTGACCTGGAACTCCAACCCCACTATCCTAAAATCCTTGGCACACCCCTTTTTCGCACTTCCGGGTCCCCATCCCACTCGGATCAGGAAGTCGCGTTGGGGGTGAGGTTGGGCGTCACAATGGTCTTGGCAGGCCATATTGACAGGACACTGCCCAACACTGGAAAACACCCCTACCTATGCTAACAACCTGTACAGCTTGGGTAAACGATTCATCCTATGGGCGCTTTGGTAGCAGCGCTACCTCTTAGTCTTGGAAGGAGTTAAAATCGAAGGTCCCGAATTGACAGAACAAATAAGGGAGTTGGTACAGTTAGAGCTGAGACGTAGATGGAGGGATCTTAAGCCACAGTTATATATCTTTCAGACATACCAGGATATTAAGAACTTCAAGGCGATTAAGGGTTTCTGCAGGGATTGGCTAGAGGGAGATCGGGGCAGATGGATTGCTCGAATCGAGCGGACCGGAGATCAGGCAGCTATAACAAGACAAGAAATCCCGAGAGAATACAGACTCGTTTTCAATGACAGGACTCATATGGATCCATCTTTCCCGATGAGACCCCCGTCTGATTTCCTGGACCCGTTTCCCTCTCACCCCCTTGCCCTGATGGAAGTCTTTACCTAACATTGGATCAGGCCAGAATGAGACAAGCCTCCCTGGTGCCCCCCGGGCAGTGCTTATTAGATGCTCACTTATTCACAAGATACATCACCTGCTCTGTTAATCCCCTAGTAATCAAGGCAATCAATGTTGGCAGGTTGCTAATTGGAAAATGGCATTTGGGGTGGGGTTTTAGAGGAGGGAGGAACTACCTTCTCAGCAGCAGGCATCTTGTGTCGGACCCGCTGGGATGGCGGTCCGACAAGATGGAGACGAAGGGGTAGAGGAAGAAGGAAGTGGAGATGGAGCTGGAAGGGACAGCGCAGCTCCGACGCAGACTCAACACCGCACGTACTCCAACAAGTGCAAAAATGCAGCCTAAGAATCGAGACTCCTGAGGGCAGTCACACATGAAGGTGGGATAGGTGATCAGGCTCAAGGTGGGAGAGTGGTAGCGAAACAAAACCAAGGACCCTAACAAATGGACCATCAGGGTGGGTAATGCTTGACAAAAGGATGACACCATGCAGGGTGACCATGAGGGGGGAACCTGGAATAGGATGGAGATATGATTAACTGAAGGCATGCAAGGGCCGGCACTACGGTGATGAGGGCAGTGGGTGAGGGAAACATGCAAAAAACTCACCCACTCAGGAGGAGGGAGCTAGATCTGGGAGCAAGGAAGCCAAGATAATGCTACCGTCCCAATGCCTATGCGATACCAAGGGAGAGCCCAACTCAAAGAGACCCAGCTAAGTGAAACCATCACGCGACAGATGCAAGGGAATGTACAGGGTAGGGTGGTGGCGTGAAGTAGTCACGTCCAAAGTAGTTGAAGCCGATAAGATGGTTGAAGTCGAGAAGGTGACTGAAGTCGTCGAAGTGGTTGATGACGTCGATGAAGTAGGAGTCGAGGTTGATGTCGAAGCAGAGCTGCAAAACGCTGACATCTTGAAGAAGTTGATGATGGAGTACCTGATGGTGTGAGTCAGTAGGGAGATGGTAGGCGATCAGAGTGTCAATCGTCGAGACGCCAAGGGCGTCGACGAGTGCGTTATGGACGTGCGGAGGTGTCTGTCTGCTGCTGAAGGACGGCCTCAGAGGGAGCGGGCTCGTCCTCAGTGATCTCCTCAACCGGAGGAGGAGGAGGAGGAGGGTCAATCGGCTGAGTAGAAGCAGATATCTCAGCACAACGAGCACGATCATATGCACGCACCAACATCCGGGCGTGCTCCAAGTGCTCGAGGGACTCTCAAGTAGCCTCCTCATCAGGATAATCCTTCCTACGCACAAGGTACTCGATGCGTGGAGGGATATTGTAGGTAACTCGGCGGGATACGATGTCGGAAACGATGAACTCCTCGTGACCGTCCACCATGATAGGTGGAGGGCGCTCATAAGGACGTCCGGCGAAGCACTCGGACGGTCTGCGATAAGGATGCAGCAAGGGGATGTGGTAAACATCGCGAGCCTGTCGAAGGTAATCAGGTAGCTTCACACGGAAGCTGACCGAGCTAGCGGCAATATCAGAACCGACGACCTGAAGGATGCGGCATGGACCGAACAAACGACGCCTGAACTTGCGAAGCGTATCTGCTTCGAGTTGTACGTGGTGTGCATCGACGAGCACATCGTTACCGACTTTGAATGGGTGATCCATTCATGATCGGTTTGCTCGTACGGCCATGCGAGTCTGAGAATCGGCTAGACTCTCGTGTGCGCACTTCATAATCATCGCCATGTGGGCGATCCAGTCATCTAGCGCAGGACAACGAGTGTCTGGGCGCAACCGCGATGGTCGTAGGAAGTTCGCAGGTACGCGAGGGGGGTAGCCGAGGTCGCAATAGAATGGCGACATCCCAGTTGCTGGCGAAACAGCGTGGTTGTACGCAGTCTCCTCGTGGACTAAGTGTAAGTCTCACTGCTGATCATCCTTAACAAACTTTCGGAGGATATTACTGAGAGTTTTATTGGTGACCTCGGTCTGACCATCCGTCTGAGGGTGGTAAGACAATGAGAAGCAGAGTTGGGATCCGTACACCTCGTGTAGGTGTCGCCAGAATGTGTTGATAAAGCGCGGGTCTCGGTCGGAGATGATGCTCTGAGGTAAGCCGTGATCTCTCACGACTCGGTCGAACACAATGTCGGCGACCTCATGGGCGCTAATCCGATAGCGGCATAGGACAAAACGTGCACATTTCGTGAAGCGGTCGACAACGACCAATATAGCATCATGACTGCGCTCAGTGGGTGGGTGGAGGGGACCAATGAAATCCATCGAGATGGACTGTCAACGACTCTCGGGTATGGGTAAGCTAAAGTAACCCATACAGAAGTGGCTCACATTGTTCACCTCCTGACAGGTAAGACACTCCTGGATGTAGGCTTTGACGAAGTCCTTGAACTTCGGCCAAACGTATAGATGGCAAACACGAGCCAACGTCTTGTGGAAGCCCATATAACCGGCAGTTGCCTGGTCATGGAACTCTGCTACAGTCTGGACGGGGAGTTGTCTGGTGGAGGGAACACAGATACGTGGTTCTAGCTGACCAGATATGCCATGCAAGTACACGAGACCGTTCTGAACTAGGGAGTATGAGGGAACGGTTTTGCCACTCCGCAGTGTCGTGTGGATGACGCGATAATCCGGGCAGTGACGGTACTGGGTGCGATATATGTCGATCACCGACTAATCAACAATGGTGATGGAGATGACAGCAAGATGGATGGGTTCTTGATTGTGATCAGGCGGCGGGACAAGGCATCGGCGACGCGGTTTGTTTCACCCTTGATGGGTTGAGTGGTGAAACTGAACTCGGATAAGTCATGCCACCAGCGTGCCTGTCGAGGGGAAAGTTTGGGCTACGTGAGGAAAGCCTGGACATCTGAGTTGTATGTGCGCACCCTGAAGGGCGTCCTGTGCAGGTGATGACGCCAGTGTCCGGTAGCAAAAACTACTGCGAGAACCTCACGTTCATCGACAGTGTAGTTTATCTCAGCAGGCAGTAGCTGACGGGAGTAAAAGGCGATCGGGCAATCCCCAACAAGAGCCTCAACAGTCCCATCCTCCGCAATGGTCGGAGAATAAGTAATGAGAGAACTGTAAGTGGAGGGAACTGGTGGGAGGATAGGCGTCAATCGAGAAGCAGTGTCAGCAGAAGGGGGGGAAAGGGAGGAACATGAGGATAAGGTGAATAAGGAGGAGAGGGAAACACCTGAGAAAGTAGTGCTCCTACTGCAAAATCAGATGCATTAGTGGTGACGATGAAAGGGCGATCAAAATCTAGGAGGCGAAGAACCAGCGCACAAGTCACCGCCTTCTTGAGGGCGCGGAATGCGTCCTCGCAGAGGGGTGTCCAAAACCACAGCGGGTTCTCTCGGAGGAGGGTGGAGGTAAGGACGTAGGAATACCTAGAGTATCTCTGGATAAAATCACTATAGTAGCTGGTGAGGCCTAGGAAACTGCGAAGCTGCTTGGCAGATGTTGGGACGGGCCACTCTGCAATAGCAGTGATTTTCGCATCGTCCATGTGGAGACCGTGGTCAAACACATGGTGTCCTAGGAAGTCCACTTCGTGTTGGGCAAAGCGACACTTACTAAGCTTGGGAGAGAAGTCATGCTTGCATAAGCACTGTAGGACATCGCGGAGGTGTCTGATATGGTCTTCTAAGGTACGGCTGTAGACCAAGATCTTGTTCAGGTATACGAGCATGTATTCTTCAAGGATGTCTCTGAAGATGTCGTTCATCGCCGTCTGGAAGGTGGTGGGTGCATTGGTAAGGCCGAATGACATCACTGTGAACTCGTAGTGGTTGAAGCGTGACCGGAATGCGGTCTTCGACTCATCCTCTGCAGCAACGTGGATCTGGTGATAACCGCTACGAAGATCGATCTTCGTGAAGAAGCGGTTATCTGCCAGACGATAAAAAAACTCATCCGCGCGGGGCATGAGATAGTTGCTCTTAACCGTGTAACGGTTAAGGCCGCGGTAGTCGATGTAGAGGCGGAGAGTTTCGTCCGCTTTGCGAGCAAAGAGGACAGGTGCACCCCAAGGGGAGTTACTGGGTTTAATGAAACCCAGTCGAAGGAGCTCCTCAAGTTGACGCTTGAGTTCCGTCGACTATGGAATCGAGAGTCGGGATCGTGCCTGATGCTGAACACGATAGTCAGGCACGAGCTGGATAGAATGCTCAACACCGCGCATCGGAGGGATCCCGCTGTATGAGAAATACGGAGGGAAGACACCGCGGTACTCTCGAATCAGGTCGTGAACAGCGGGCTCTAAGTCTGTCGTGAACCGTGTGAGTTCCTCAATGTCCGCGTTGGCACGAGACATATGTGTGGACTCGACAGTCGACGACGCAGGGGTCTGGGACGTGGAGAGGGTATCCGCAGGCTGACGGGTGGACGTAGAGATGAGAGCCGCGAAAATGGAGGAAGGGTCTGGGGGATCACGCTCCAGAGAGATGAGCTCAACCTCGGGACAAAGTGGATCATAGCGAAGAAGATCCATGACGTTCACTGAGTTAGAACGTGACGTTCTCCTGTCGTATGAAGTGAGCAAACTGACGAGGGGAAGTGAAGGCGATGTCGGGGTGGGACTCTTAGGGACAAGGGTCCTGGGGAGGTAGGTCGGCAGGAGTGTCGCCCGTGGTTCCAATGAAGGGGACGCAATGGGTCTGACCACACTTCGTTTTGAGAACAAGTGTTTCGGTTGCCCATTCGGCCTCTGTGCTACGGAACCAGCAAGACCCGGGAGTGCCAAGGATAAAGTCGTACCCAGTCTCCAGCACGTCGAAGTATGCGAAGGAATGGTAGCGCCGAGGCGCCTAGGTACTATCCGGTGGCTCGAGGGTGAGGGAGAAGTGGAGGTCGGGGAACGTCTGATCGAAGAAGCGTTATGTCTTGTTATCGCCGAGGGTAACGGAGATAGGAGAGAGAGACCCAGAGGTAGCTAGGCGATCTTCCTCAACCACTCGAGGGTGAACGAAATCTCCCTACGAGCTAGAGTCTCATAAAGTGTTGTACACCCTCGTAGATGTTCCTAGGCGAATAGGGATAATGGGTAGGGTGCGATCAGGGTCAGAAAGCAGAGCGAGAAGATGACGCAGGACGTTGACGTGTCTCGTGAGTCGTTCCTGACAAGCCGGAAGAATGCTCAAATCCAAGAGAGATGACACAACGTCATCGTGAGTCGCCAATCGAGCGCTACAACGGGTTGTGCGAATGGCGCGACGCGTCGGAAGTCTCGGAGGGGAAGCACTAGATGTGGCGGTCTGCTGTGAGGCAAACGGTACCTCGACAGGCGACGGGGCAGAGGGAACTGCATCTGTCACGTCCTGAGGATCCTCTGGTGGGATAGCCAAAAGGGCAAACCGAGACTCGGTGATGGGGACGTCGTCTACGTGCGAGGCCTCAGTGGTACACTGCACCGTGGCTAGCTGGGTGGGGCTGGTCGGGCGGGGCCGGGGGGGGACTGAGATCGACGCTGACGAGAGATGTCAGCGTAGTGCCGATCGAGGGCGGTATGGTATGGACATCGTGAGAAGGTGTGTCCATCCTGGCGGCAACGAAGGCAGCCGCACCGGGCCTCAAAGGAGGCACGCTCCTCAGGGGATAGAGCTCCGCGATGAGGAACAAAACCCAGCGGGAGGTCTATCTGAGGAACTGTGGGTGTGCGGACACCAGTCTGTGCAACTCGGCTCCGCGCACGACCCATGGCAGACATGGCCATCTGCAGGCGCTCAGCCACCGGGACAGTGTCGTCATCCAAGTGGTGCGGGATGACGTCCCGAAGCTCGATATTCTCGGGGGCGTCCCCAATGGTAGGGTCGAGCTCAGCTGAGGCGTCCTCTCCATACTCGAGAGAACTGTACTGCCGAGAGAATGGCGCTCCAGGTCGAGCTGGGCGACGAAAACGACCAGTGAAAGAGGAGCGGCCTCTGATGGTACTGCGAGACTGGGAGGTGGCGGCAAGCGGCGAAGAGGATGGGGAGACGGAGAAGCGACTGCACATCCTCTGGTATTGACGCGAAACCTCGTATGCCTGCTCCGCGGAAGAAAATGATCACCTCCATAGCTCTAAGCGGTAGTCAGTTGGCAGGCTGACTAGGAACCGGTCGGTGAGTGTGACCTCCGGTAGGAACGTCTTGTCACAAACAAGGCGAGCGTCCTGAAACACCCGGATGTGACCCTCCAGGTCGGCCGATACAGAGGACCCGAACCATCTTGTCTGGGAGACGCGGTCCAAGGCGTCGGTGGCGTCATGACAAGCACCGAAGTGGTCCTGAAGGAAGGCCGCGAAGTCGGCCAGAGTGGGGACCTCACCCACGTGGAGGCGCTGGGTATAATGATCCTCCCACGCACCACGCAGTGGACGGACTGCCTCGCAATTTGGTTGCGAGCACGTCGCACCACTGCTCCTGACGGGTGGTTGTCAGCGAAAGTGTGCGCATTGCTATTTGCAACCAGCGAGAGACACGGGATGTGCCATCATACTCGGGAATGTTCGAGGTGCGCACAGGAGGATGTCCACTGTGCTGATGGGGGGGGGAGAGAGATCGAGGCGAGTGCACTGCGGCGGCGTAAGTCGGGCCCGCTGCAGGGGCAGAGATGGGGGAAGGTTGTGGGTCGTGGTTGCTGGCGGATGGACCAGCAGACGAGGAGACAACGGCCGCAGGCAGCTGTCCTGGAATGGCTAGGTAAGAGGGGGAGGCTGAGGAGCCGGTCGAGGGAAACGAGTCGGCATGATGGGGGCCGAGGAGGTGGTAGAGGAAGAAGAAGGGTGAGCATCCTGTGAAGGGTGAGGCTATCTCAGGGTCACGATCTCCGCCTGAGCCTGTGCAATGGTGGTTTGTAAAGTGGCCGCTCACTGGGTGCGCGGGGTCGGAGGTGGAGGAGGCGGAGCGGGTCTCCCAGTGGGAGGAGTCGTCCCAGCCTGGGTGGTACCCTACTGTGGGGGTAGGGGAACGAAGGCAAGAAGAAGAGGGCACAGTCGTAATGTCGCAAACGGTGCGGGAAGCTGGGAAGAAGCACTGGTGTGGGTCGATGAAACTGTTGGGTCAGATGGTGGTATCTGGACCGCAGCACCTGCGGCAGTAATATAGACGTTAGGGGCGGCAGGGGCCAAAGGAGGTGCCACAACAGACGAGGTGGTCTGAGCTGCAGCGACACTCACCACTGCTCAGTGGGAGTGCTGGGTCTGAGCCACAGGGGAGGAAGAACCACCACGTCCGTGTCACCGGAGTCGTGGGGAACCGGTCGGTAAGCCGACACGGGATGGGGTGTGGGAGTGGAGGGGAGAGCGGTGGGGAGAGCCCTTGAGGTGGTTGACGTCAAGGGCAATCGCATTGATTTGCGCTTGCAATGATCCAAGCGTACTAAGTGGCGTCTTGATTGCTACAAGGACGGCATGAAGGTCCATGGTGTCCGCATGGGGCTGATCGTGAGCCGCTGACTGCACGGTGACCTGGGATGTGGACTGCGCCGTGACGATCTTCTCGGTTGTAGCGCTCTCCGTGGGCGGTGAAGCATGAGAAGTAGACATGGTGAGAGGTGGGGGGAGATATGGGTTGTGGTATGGGGACAGGGGACCACCGGTGAGGGGGAGGGGACCGCGAGAGCGAAGTGGGTAGTCGTGGGTCGGTTCGCCCCGTGACCAGCGAGTCGCACGTGAGATGGTGGCGCGAATCCGGTCGAGGGGAGAGGAGCCGTTCGGGTTCAGAGTGCCCGAAGGGAGGAGGCGGGAGAGTAGGGGGGGGGGGGTAGGAGAACCCTAAACCCTAGAAAAACCCTAAGAAAACCCTAACCGGAGTTTAGGTGGTCAGGAAGTGGGTAGCGGCGACCTAATCAAGAAAGAAAAATAATAACTATACAGGGGAGGGGGAGAGAAAATAAAATAAACAGTGAATTTTTGAGATAAAAATAAAATAAAAGAATAATAAAAAATAAATGAATAAATAAAATGTAAAGAGTGAGGAGAGAGAGAGTATTTATTTTTTGGGAATTTTCGGCAGCATTTTCCCACCCCACATGGGGTTAAAAATATGACAAGGGCAAGGAAAGAGCAAGAGCACACTAACTTTCAAAATGCCGCAAATTAAAATTTTCAGAGAAAAAAAAAAAAAGATAAATAAATAAGGAGTTGAAGGAGAGTGAAGGGAAACTAAGTTTTCGAATTTTTCAAAAATTCTGGCAGTATTTTGTTACCCCCATGGGGTCGAAGTGTGTCGTCAAGAAAAAAACTAAGTAAAATGGGAAAATTTGGCCAGTGCTTCGCTACCCCCAAGGGGTTAAAATATGTGGTAAGAAGAAAGCAGGGAGGAAAGACAAAATTTCGGCAGCACTTCGTTACCCCCAAGGGGTCAAAATATGCGCCGACAACAGAAAAGACTAAGTCCTAGCAAAATATGCTGCAAAACAAAAATCGAATTTTCATTATAAATAAAATAAAAAATAAAAATAAATCAGAAGATGAGAAAAGAAGTAGGGAATAAGATAATTCAAATTTTTGGAGGAAAAGAGAAAATTTAAATCAAACTTATCAAAGAGAAAGAGAAAAGAAGAAAAAACATTAAATTCGAAGTTGGGTGGGGGGGATGAAGAAAGAGAGAAATAGGTGAGAAGAGAAAAAAAGTAAAGTGGGAGATGGGGGAGATGATGGGGTTGTAGTTAGGAGAGGGAAGGGGGAGAGGAGGGTGGTAGAATGGGAGAGAAGGATATGGAAAAGGTGAGGGGGAGTAGATGAGGTTAGTAGAAGATGGTGAGTGGGGAGGAGAGGAGAGAAAAAAAAAAAGATGAGTGGAGAGGGATTGGGGGATAGTAGGTTAGTGGTAGAAGGGTGATACTGGATGGGCAAGAGCAGAGTTCTACCAAGATCCACAGGATCTTGGCCTTCAAGTCGCTGCTGGCCTAATGCCTCAGCAGTAAATAAAAAATAACGCTGATAATCTGTGGTTGGCTGAGATCTTCATCAGCCACAGATTTCTCTGTAGTGCAGCCCCCTAGCCAGGGGGGTCTTCAAGATCCTCAGCAAGCTGCCACGTGGCACTACAGATAGCCACCAGCTACCAGCTACGTGTGCAAGCAGCAGCACTTACACCCGCCCAGGGGGGGGGGGCAAATAGCTACCTTGCTGCTCGCTGCTCGCACCTTGCTGACAGGGGGGGGGGGGATAAATAGCTGTCGTGCCACTTCTTCAACACCATCGTGCCACAATCTCAATTTAGATTGTGGCTTTGGCTAGTGTGTTAAGGTATTGGCTATGCACGTGCATTCTCAATTTAGATTGTGGCTTTGGTTAGTGTGTTAAGGTATTGGCTATGCACGTGCATGAGTGCCAGCTGCCCAGGTTCAAACCCTGGCAGTGGCACCAACCCGGATCTTGAAAAATATATATCCGGGAGCGGGGTAGGGTGGGTGGGTGCGTGGCCCGCGTGCCTGTGCGGCGGCCTTGGCCCGCGCAAGCGCCGTGATGGTCCTCTCCTTT
The DNA here is from genome assembly GCA_003427395.1 of Chara braunii. Lineage (NCBI taxonomy): Eukaryota > Viridiplantae > Streptophyta > Charophyceae > Charales > Characeae > Chara > Chara braunii. Next base: position 89,149 of record BFEA01001149.1, read on the forward strand.
TTGCCTCCTGTCCGCTCTCTCCACGCTGCTGTTTTTTCCACCCTTTTCGTTGTTTTCGTCCCCAAAAAACCTGAAAATCCCGCTATCGGGATTACACCTATTCCCGATGTTACGTGACGGGAGGGAGGGCGGGTTGGAGTGGGGACCGTTCCCGCTCTGATACCAATGTGCCGGACCCGCCGGGATGGCGGTCCGACAGGATGGAGACGAAGGGGTAGAGGAAGGAGGAAGTGGAGATGGAGCTGGAAGGGACAGCGCAGCTCCGATGCAGACTCAACACCGCACGTACGCCAACAAGTGCAAAAATGATAAATGACAAAAAATAGACAACAGCTGGGGTATACCCCCAGCGGACTGACTGACTGGACTGGACTGGCCTGGTACCGACAGTGGTACGAGGCAGGACTGGAGCAGCACACGGCCTGTGTGGGGTCAGGCCACGGCCTGGTCCCACAGGCCGAACTGGCAAATAGCCAAATAGGCCGTGGCTGTAGGCCAGGGCAGATGGAGGCCCGCTGCACATCTGGCGCCCGGCCCAGGGTGATGAGGTTTCCCCCATCTCCCAACAACCTGCACAGTCAATCCTCTGGATGTCAGAGTAATCAATGCTGGCAGGCATTTTCTCATCCTTTTCTTGGCATCTTCTTCATTCACTCTGTACATGGGACGCTGGACCCGTTTTCCAGCAGGTGAAAGCTCCGCAGTGTCCGCACCAATAGATGGAGCCTCACCCCGAGTACTGGTGGTACCTGCTCTTACCAATACCACTAGCACTGCACTGGTTGTTTAAAAAAATTAATAAATAATAATAATAATAATAATAATAATAATAAAATTCATTGGTTGTGGTAGTGTAGCAGAGCTGTTAAAGCGAGTGACAGACCCATGGGCCAAGGTCCCACCAGCAGCGTGGATTGGATGAAACACCTGAATCTGGACATGTTTGTGGAAAGGTGGCAAAAATTGAGATTGAACTGCTTCTGTGCATCTCTGCTTAAAACACGTCCAGATTCAGGAGCTTAATCCAATCCTCTTTGCTAGTGCGACCTCACCCATGGACTGTTGAAATGCATACCCAAGTTCGAATCCAGATACACTCAGATGGACATAATAAAATAAGTCTTCATTCCCTGGGGCGGGTCAGTTCCATGAATATCTAAAGGCTGTCGACCTTTTCTAGAAAAGAGACACAAAATTTTTAAGCAAAGGGAGTGACAAGATGGCCCCTTTGTCAGAGCAATTTCTATTATACTAAGAAAATCTGGAAAAAAACAAAAAAAAATCCCCCCAGGCATGGTCATGCACACCACTCCCTCTGCGTTAAACAACGACCAAAAAAAAAAAAAAAAAAAAAAAAAAGCGGCTGGTCATCCAGTAGAGAAGACGCGCCTTACTCTGAGCGAGGATTGACATCATGAAGCACGATGGCTGGACCCAGATGGGCTGGGTAAGAAGCACGCTTGGTAATTGGATTCGAAAAAGAAGCATGAGTGCGATCTTAGGACACACTGGAGTTCTATCCATTCACTTATTGTTTCTGTATTTGTTTGTTTGTTTGTTTGATTGATTGATTGATTG
>BFEA01001149.1:97580-119063 GCA_003427395.1 Chara braunii
AGCGGGAATGTGGCCAATTAATTCACCTATAATATCGCCGAGAATGGGAAAAATAGAACCGCTCATCAACCAAGAAAAAAAAAAAAAAAAAAAAAGGAACTGCTCATCAGAGACAGGTAAAATAAGCGGGAGGGGGACAATTAATCACCGATAATGGCGCGGAGAATGAAGCAATCTCATCAGACTCATGATCAGAGGGAATGTGACCAAGTTGGGGGCAAATTAATCACCGATAATATGTCGGAGAATGGGAAAGTAAGCGGCCATGGAAGTCAAAAATAGGCGGGACGGGGAGAATTAGCGGGAACGAGAGAAATGGCGGTCAAAAATCGGCGGGACTGGGAAAATTAGCGGGATATTCAACGAGACATATGGCGGGAATGGAAAGTAAGCGGCCATGGAAGTCAAAAATAGCGGGAACGAGAGAAATGGCGGTCAAAAATCGGCGGGACTGGGAAATTTAGCGGGAAATTCAACGAGACAAATGGCGGGAATGGGACAAACCGATACAAATGGCGGGAAACAGGGAACAGGATATTAGTGAAGGACCAATTAGGCGACTCTGACGACGAGGTAGGGGGGAAGGGAAGTGAATGCCTTGTCTACAGAGCACGTGGGGACTTGATCACGAAGTGCTTGCGCGGCGCGCATTGTGGTATTATTGTATATATTGGCACGGTTTAGCCAATTCTAGTGTGCCAGTTCTAGTGTGCCGATTCTAGTGTATGTGGAGGAGGCCCGTAGAGAGAGATGAAAGCAGCAGGGCAAGAGCAGAGAACTCAGAGAAGCGCTGGCGGCGCTGAATACAACCAATCAGCTAACGATCACGATTCAAGAGGAAGGAGGGGATGGCTCCGCGACATCGTAATCGAACTCTAAACCGGCTATTGGACAACATAGACGATGCTTGCTATGGAGTGTGTCACTTATCTCTCTCTCTCTCTCTCTCTCTCTCTCTCTCTCTCTGTATATCGATCTATCTATCTATCTAAGTATATCTATCTATGTATATATCTATCTCTCTATCTCTGTGTAGTCACGTTTAGCTGACAATGTCAATTATGCCATGGCTATGGAAGAGCAGAGAGATAAGAGAGATACTACTCTCTCTCCCTTTCTCTCTCTCTCTCACTTTCTCTTCTCTTCTCTCTTTTTTTCTCTTCTCTTCTCTCTCTCTCTCTCTCTCTCTCTCTCTCTCTCTCTCTCTCTCTCTCTCTCTCTCTCTATATCTGTTTGTGACGATATATATATATATGTATATATCTATCTATCTATCTCTGTATAGTTACGTTTAAATGACAATGCCAATTATGCCATGGCTATGGAAGAGCAGAGAGGTAAGAGAGGTACTACTCTCTCTCCCTTTCTCCCTCCCTTTCTCTCTCTCTCTTTCTCTTCCCTTCTCTCTTGTCTTCTCTCTCTCTCTCTCTCTCTCTCTCTCTCTCTCTCTCTCTCTCTGTGTGTAGTTACGTTCAAATGACAACGTCAATTATGCCATGGCTATGGAAAAACAGAGAGATAAGAGAGGTACTTCTCTCTCTCTCTCTCTCTCTCTCTCTCTCTCTCTCTCTCTCTCTCTCTCTCTCTCTCTCTCTCTGTCTGTAGTTACGTTTTGAATGACAATGTCAATTATGCCATGGCTATGGAAGAGCAGAGAGATAAGAGAGGTACTACTCTCTCTCTCTCTCTCTCTCTCTCTCTCTCTCTCTCTCTCTCTCTCTCTCTCTCTCTCGCGCGCGCGCGCGCGCGCGCGACCGCAACGGAATGGCTACAGAGGAACAGAGACACGAAAGACGGGAACTTCAGTAGAGTCACAAAAGCGGGTCATCATTGCAGTATGGGGCAAGATACAGTTTGCAGTGCACTTAGGGCACCCTACCTGGCCAGCAAGCTGCATTGTATACACTGCCCGAACCGCAATTCGAAACTGTATCTTGGGCCGTACTGTAATTATAACTCATTTATGTGACTCCTGTGTAGTTTTTCCAAAAGAAAAAGAAAAGTAACACGTGGAGAATCAATCAGAATCAATTCGGGGACATGGAAGGTAAAAAAAAAAAAAAAAAAAAAAAAAAAAAAAAAAAAAAAAAAAAAAAAAAAAAAAAAAAAAAAAAAAAAAAAAAAAAAAGAAAGAAAGAAAAAAAGGTAAAGAAATGTGTAAGTCTGAACAGACTGCCCCTGCACGTATTTACAATGTCAGGACATACTCACACGGGGACCTATAATCCCAAAATCCCAAAAAAAAAAGGGAAAAGGCCGGTCAAATGTACTATTCCAGTGCCCATTTGTCAGCGGCCTGGGAAGCCGCGGGGCAAGGGATTTTTTTTTCCTTTTTTTTTTTAACTATACTCTTCTCTCAATTTTTCCTCTCACTACCTACCTACCACTACTCCTATCTATAGGCATAGGGGAAACCCGTAGCATACCAGAGCAGTGTTTTTACGGCCCCTCGAGCCTGCAGGATACCGGCCAGGGGACGGCCGGTAGCACCAGGGATAAAGCGGACCAATCCCCGTGCCTCCCCTCAGGCCCCTCCCCTACGAACATAGCTGACTCTGCTTGATGGCGATCGGGGGATCCAGTGGTCTATCTCTTGGGTAGCGGGTGCCAAGTAAGCCCATCCAGTGGTCTATCTCTTGGGTAGCGGGTGCCAAGTAAGCCCAGGAAGGCATGGGATTTTGCGGTCACCTCTGGAGGTGACCACAAATTCCCTTTTTTTTTTTGCATTTTCTTCAAAAATTGGCAAAAAATTGTTCACAAAAGTTCTTGCACAATTGGTGGATGGCGCCGTGTGACCAGCCAAGTACCAAATCCCCATTTCTCCAGACGGCCTCTACCTTGTCCCATCTGAAAAGGTACAGCAGTGTGACGTGAACCATGCCCAAAACCTCAAAGCGGCCCTTCCCTAATCCTCATTTTTTGCGGATTTGGGGTCTCCGTGTGAGTATGCCCTCATTGAACTGTTGAGAATACAGACCCGTGTTCGAATCCAGCTATTTCTGAATTGCCTATTGATGAGTAAAGGTTGGAAAACCAACTATTTCTGAATTGCCTGGCACGTTTATTTTTTATTTTTAAATAAAAGCTATGTTCTTCTCTCAGTTCCACCTCACACTACCTTAATGATGATATCTCAAGGCCGTCGCCCTTTTTAAAAAATAAAAGGCTACGTCAAGCCCTAGTCCTTCTCTACTCGACCTCACGCCCACTCACCAAATTTGGACTTCGAGGAGAAGTAGATGGCGCAGCCGGAGCATGGTCCCATTAGCAAAGAGGATTGGATTTAAACCACCAGTGCCTACTGGTTGTTAAGGCCCGTGGCTCAGGCTACGGGTATGCCGAGCCTGCCGAGCCTGGCACTACGAGTAGCAGAACGGGCCGAGGCTGGGGCAAGCAGTACCAAAAGTAAAGAAAGAAAAAGGAAAAAAAATGAAGTCTCACTAGGGACGTGAATGTAGCAGGGTGCATTCTCAGAAAGCAGAGTCTGCTATGTTCTTAGGGGAGGGGCCTGAGAGGAGGCACGGGGGATTGGTCCGCTTTATCCCTGGTGCTACCGGCCGTCCCCTGGCCGGTATCCTGCAGGCTCGAGGGGCCGTAAAAACACGGCTCTGGTATGCTACCGGTTTCCCCGTATGCCTATAGGTAGGAGTGGTGGTAGGTAGGTAGTGTGAGGAAAATTGAGAGAAGAGTATAGTTAAAAAAAAAAAAAAAAAAAAAAGAAGTGCAAGTGTGCGCATGCCCTCTAAGAAGACAAAAAAAAAAGAAACGACGTGGTTGTCAGAATCTAGAAGGACCACAAAAAAAAAACAAAAAACATACCACGGCTTTGGCCATAAAATCAGCTGGATATCGGAGTCCCACTGTAGGTACACCCAGTAGCTGGGCCTTCCAGCGTTTCACGGCAAACAACCTGCCAGACTGGCAGGCGAATCTATCAAAAAGGAAAAGAACAAACAAACAAAAAAAAAATCGAATCTATGACGGACCCACTTGCACTGATTACGAGAATCTGGCCGTTGGCGGTAGTTATGGCTCGGAAATTGGTAAGACAGCGGAATTGCAGGAGTCCGAGGCTCGGAAGAGGGATGGGTGACAGCCCAAGACTCAAGACTATCACATGAAGATTCCACCAGGAGCGCATGAGTTGGTAAAATTCCTTTTTCTGAATGCTCAGGGTGGGATGTGTGTGACTGCTGGCTTATCCCTATTTATATTGGCTTCCTTATTCGTTTCCTATTATTACCACCCTAAGAGTGGATCTATAGTGGAGTGTAGACACCTTAGGACTACTAAACGTTAGAGGTACTCTCGCTTGGTTTTTGTGTGGTTTTTCCGCTGCTGGCACCGTGGGTGAAGTAGTGGAAGGCCGCGCTGTCTCTGGGATGAACCCAGCTGAGAAGACTAGGATCAAAGGGATCCTGTCGGACTGCTATAACGAAGGGTTGCTGCCCGACAATCTCAACCCAGACAGCGTGGAAGTGGGAGAGGACTACGTACGGGTTGTAGTCAACCCCGAGGTCTATGCCATCCAGGAAGAATGGCTGAGGGAGAACGCTGTGTCTGTCTTCTTTGGAGGCGACTCGAAGTCACTTCCTGTTAAAGTCAAAATTCGCCTTACCCGGTTGTACGAAAATGGGTGGGCGAGTAGCCGAACCATCGAAGCTCCTCCAAAACGTGGAGTCTTTCACAACGAAGGCTACAATCTAGTAACATATGTTGCTTCTGCGCCACAGATTGCCACCTGGCTCCTCAGGAAAAAGGAAGACAAAATTGTATTAGGAGATAAAACTTACACTCTCTCCTTTCGGCCATGGATGTCAGAGCAGGAACTATTTGAATGGCGTGAATCCATGAGATATGATTATTTTTGGATTAGATGTAAATTGATACCGGTGGTTGCACTGCCTTTCATCCAGGCTGCAGTGGTGAAGGCCTTCGGCAATATCATGAAAAAATATGATACGTATGCCGAAAAGTCTTCCCCCGAACTGGTAAACGTGAGGTTTGATTTGGAACCGGCTGCACGTATCAGGTATAGACCGTACTTAATCATCGACATGAAAAAAGGGGGTTATGTCGAAGTTGAGGTAGTGCATGCTCAAACCCCCTGGTGCAAGAAATGCCGTCAGCATTTTCACTCTGAGGAGGATGACTCCTGCCCCGCAAAAAAGCCCAATCCAACCTCGGAAGGGGGCAAAGATGGGGAGTGTGTGTCAGGAGCAAAAGACCCAAAGGGGAGGGAGAAAGTGACAGAGAAGGAGGGAAGTGCAGACGGGACAAAGAACCCGAAAGGGAATAGAAAAGAGAAAGATCAGGGTCGGAGGAAAGAAAATGCTGGGACAAAGAAGAAAACTCCTGATGGGAGTGCAGAGGGTGGGGGGAAGGGCCCCTCCACTATAGAACAGGGCAACGGAACTCAACCCCCTGCAACCGAAACAAGCGTGGGAAAGGGGGTAGGCGGGACGACATCTGAACCGGGATCTGAGGCACAACTGGAAAAAGGACACAATTAGGGTACCGTGGCGGGATCGGACTCTGCCCCTCCCCCCCCGGTAGACCAGGCCCAAGGAATAGTGAACGGAAAGGATATCCTCCCCCCCCCCTCCCTCAGAGATGAAGAAATGAAAGATTTGGACGACCCTCGGGATGACCCCACCCAGGTAGGAGACAGATCGCTTCAAGCGGTAAGTACACATCACTCTGTCTCCCCAATATACAAGGAAATGCTGTTGAAGACGGCCCCCAAACCTGGAAAGAAAAAGAAACAACTAGGGGAAAAACAGACTCCGTCAAAGGGGACTAAACCGGCCCCAATATCAATCCGCAAGGATATGGAGGGCACAAGGGGAAGGGAATGGGTCCCGATCGGACAGAAATCAATGATGGATGAGGGACCGGCCAAACAGGCAGATCGGGCTAAGGGAAGGGAAGAAGGAGTGGGGAAGAGGAACTTGGAAGAGAAGCAAGAGAAACAGGGGAAGGAAGATACGGTGATAGTAATCAAGATAAGGCCAAAAAAGGGGATATGGAGATTGATGGCGAAGGAACGGGTCAGGATCAGCCCCCTCGCTCAGGCGGGGGATTGTCCCTCACCCGGAAAAGCAAAAGAAACGTTGGTAAGAACTCTGTWKYCYCCCCCYCCYCCYCCCCCCCCCCCCCCCCCCCCTCTCCCACAGCCCCTCCAGAAGATGAGCAGGGTAACTCCTCAGCTGTTAAGCAACAGAAAAGCTCCTCCCAGGAAACAGGGGATTCCGGGGGCGCAGCTGCCACGTTGGCCCACCTCCTCGCCGATAAAAACTGTACGGTATACAACAATGGAATGTACAACTCAGTTCTCTCGGACGAGGAGGAGGAAAAGGAGGAACCGAGTAAACTAACTATAAAGCCTCTGCATGTGAAGGATAAAACTGTCCTGGTCCCTTCGCTAGGGGAAAAGCTATCTTACCCGGAACCGGCTGGGGAAAATAGCCTTAACGAAGAGATCGATGAGAATCAACAATTCTTCTTCCCATCGGGAGGCCTGTCGGAACGTTCGGAGGAATATGCAGGTAACGAGAAAAAGGGAGACCAGGAACTCTGTGATGAGATAAACTCCTGGGCTCCTTTCCCCTTTGCAACTCCTGCTGAAACCTTCCCGGTGCCTTCCCCTGTGTTTACGGGATCTGGCATACCTTCTACTAGCAAAAGACCACGCATCGAAGGCCTGAAATTTCAGGCCAGATTATAAGAATATGAGAATGAAGCTGGTATTGAAGATATTGTCAGAAGTTCCCCCCAAAAAAGGGGTAGGCCGCAAATGGCTAAAATGGCAAGAAAATCCCTAGCTTTATCGCCCCCATGAGAACTCTGTCGAGGGGCGATAAAGCCAAGGGATTGGTTACAGATTATCTCATACCTCTGATCTGTTCTCACGATGGTCGAGCCCTCAGATTTCTTACCTTGAAGGGAAGAGACGAAAAGCTGGGGCTGCCAACTATTTTGCTCAGAAGTAACCCATCCCCAATTATGGTCTGTAACTTGGTGAAGCAACAGGTTCTGCAATCGTTGGGAGAGGTGAGTTTACTACCAGATCCTAAGATGGCTCGGCACCTGGCTGATACCCCGGATGGAGGAAAGGTTCGGTTATTGATTGCCTTCTTGGATATTAACTATGTATCAGATAATAAAACCAAATGGGACGACCTTAGTATTTACTGGTTGGAAATGACGCACCTAGCCACCACGAACTCTGATACACTTGTCTCTTATACACATCTAGATGTGTATAAGAGTGAAGCAACAGGTTCTGCAATCGTTGGGAGAGGTGAGTTTACTACCAGATCCTAAGATGGCTCGGCACCTGGCTGATACCCCGGATGGAGGAAAGGTTCGGTTATTGATTGCCTTCTTGGATATTAACTACGTATCAGATAATAAAACCAAATGGGACGACCTTAGTATTTACTGGTTGGAAATGACGCACCTAGCCACCACGAACTCTGATACACTGTCTGTCTCTTATACACATCTAGATGTGTATAAGAGACAGGTTAAACCCTGGGCTTGATTCCCCGTCCCCCACTCCCATCAGAGATGATGCACTGTTACTGAGTACCTTTATGGAATCCCAAGATCTTATAGATGTGTACAGAACCATAAACCCAGATTCTGCGGGCTTCACATGGTTTGGACCCCGTCCCTCAAAAAATACACCACAGCCCAAAAGAAGGCTGGATTTCATATTGGCTAGAGGAGACCCTTGGGAAAGGTGTGTGTGGTCAGATATAAAGGTGGCCTCTGTCTCAGATCATCACCCAGTTCTCATGGATGTCCTGACCAAGGACTCAGTCGCTCATGAAAAACCACCTTATCGCCTGAACGTTCAAATTTTAAAAGATCCAGGTATCCCCCAATGGGTTAAGACGCAGATGAAGGACTGGCAATTAGCTAAAGACCTGTTCACAAATGAGGAACATTGGGTGGATGCGGGAATAGGGATCCTGCGCGCTGCCATGATTGAATTCTCACGAATGAAAGCTGCCTCATGCAATTGGAAAGAAAAACAACTGTTAAATACAGTGGAACAAGCTGAGGCCTATACGGGTTCCGATCCCTTCCTGGAGTATGAGTGGTCTAGGAGGCGTTCTAAGGCCCTTGAAGAACTGGAAGCAATTGAAATCCGGAAAGAGGCAGATAGGCTAGAATGGCTGAAGGTTAGAGGGATTCTGGGATACGATCGTATGACTAAAGAAACCTTTAAATCTCTCATCTTGATCAGGGCCAAGCCTAGGATGAGGGAACTGTCACATCCATTTGCCATGGATGCCTCACTAGCAGTAGAGACCGAGGATCTCTGCAAATATGCTATGAAATATTTTAAAGACATAGTAACTACCAGAAGGCCATATGATAAATTTAGTACAAATCTTGCTGAGCACCACAATTTTTGGGACCGTTCCACCAGATGAATATCCCCCCAAATCAGAAATGACTTGGACCAGCCCATCACAGTGGAGGAGGTCTCAAGGGCTGCACGAAAAATGGCACGAGGAAAATGTCCAGGTCCGGATGGTCTCCCCATTGAATTCTTCCTTTCAACATGGGAAGCTTTTGGTCAGTTTTTCTGTGATATTTTTAATAATACACTGGCAACAGGCACTCTGCCGAAAGGCATGGTTCAGGGAATGATATCACTTTTGTATAAAAAGGGGGACAAAAGGGAAATACAAAATTGGCGCCCCATCTCGGTCCTAAATGTGTCATACAAGCTATTGGCCAAAGTTCTTGCCCTGAGACTCGCCTCTGTTCTCCCGAACCTGGTGGGAGGGGAACAAGGGGCCTTTGTCAAAGGGAGATCAATCTTTGACAATATCTTGACGACAGTACAGGCCCTAGAAATAATTGGACAAGAGAAAAGAGAGGTAGCGGTACTCATGCTTGATATGGAAAAGGCTTATGACAAGGTCGGGTGGGCCTTTGTCAACACCTCTCTTCTTAACATGGGATTTGGGACTCAATTCAGAACATGGGTGCAAGCCATGTATGCCAGAGCCACTGCGACGGTGCTAGTTAATGGGAAACAATCAGAGGAATTTCCCCTCACCCGCTCCCTCCGACAGGGGTGTCCTCTGGCTCCGCTAATATTTGTCCTTCAATCGGAGACGTTACTGGACAATATTCGGAACAACCCAACAATTGTGGGCCTTCRCCTATCCTCTACCTTTCAGTGGAAKGGGGGGGCGATTGYTGATGATCTAACGGTTGCCTGCGAGAATACTAGTACTAGTATGCRTGAGCTACGATATGTGTTAGATAGATATTGTGAACTATCGGAAGCCTCTATAAACTGGGATAAGTCTGTATTCCTTTTACCTCCCTCCCAAGAGCTCTGTGTGGATTGGGGTCTTCGTCAGGTCCCTACTAACTCATCGGATCGCTTCTTGGGCGTACAAGTTTCACTCTCGGACTGCTCAAAGGTACAGGACAGCATTCTAGCAGATAAGGTGATTGCGAGAATTGCAAGTTGGGAGAGGCGGAGTCATCTGTCSYWGTTTGGAAGGGCTTTGGTCCTGTCTTCCTCARCCTTCTCCCTACTGTGGTTCCCGCTGACGGTTCATCTGCTGGGGGATGAAGCATACAAGAAGATTCGCTCAGCAGCAGCAAGGTACTTGTGGAAACCGGATGCTACCGGGGACCAGGGCTTCCTCTCTAAGGTGGCATGGGATGTGGTGGCTACGGCTCGAAAGAAGGGTGGMCTGGGTATTCTGGACCCTCTTCAGCAAAACATGGCGCTTCTGGCCAAATGGCCAGTCCAGGCTATGATGGAGGAAGGGACAAAGCTCTGGATGTACATGGCCCAGTATATACTGGAACAGGAATGGGAACTAATAGATCATTCTAGAGTATGGCTCTGCATGCTTATGCCGTCCTACACCAGTCGTCGTCCCAAGTCTAAGGTTTGGAGGAACATTCTTAACGCTTGGAACAAAATCAAGCCTAACAGTTGGTCCCCTCCTGGCACCAAACAGGAGGTGTTAAATCAACTGTTATTCGACAACCCGTATATTATAGAACATGATGGTTCCCTTTTTGAGGCAGGAGGCCAGGCAGGTTGCTTCAGAAAAGCCTGGGTCAGGAAAAGAGTACTCCAAATCAGGGATATCTGGGACGCCGCAAAATCCTCCTACATAGACCTGTCAGAACTGAGAGCAAAGCTTCCGAGGCTGCATAATGTATCCGATCATCTAAAACAGTTGTCAGAAGCTATAGCGAAGGCATGGACACAGATGTTGCATGGGGACAAGGAAAATGCACAAGGAACCTGGTTAAGAGACCAGAACCGGCCAAATCAGGTTCCGAGAGTGATGGGGCCGGCGTTACCCTCTGGGCAGATGGTACAGACTTGGCGGTCGCCAGGGTTGGCATCATCCATAGGTCAACTGAGAATGGAGCCGGGAGAGCTCAGGGTAGAAGATACTAGAATCTTCTCGGAGGTCAGGGTCCATACCCGGCTCTCCAAACGAGGAAAAATGGTGGCCACACTGGTAGAGATGCAGATACTTATAGAGTGGAGCCCTTATTGTTGGGCTGGAAGGTGGCAGACAGGGAGAGCGGTCGGCTACAAGAAATTCCTCTGCATCAATATCGTGCAAAGGTGGGAGTTTACATTCAACAAGCTAAGCTAACGAAGACCCCCACTGGGTTGGCCATGAAGAGAGCAACTTCGCATCAGCTCCAAGGGGTGACTTCGCAGAATCTGCACAAGCTATGGAAGGGCCTTACTAAAATGCCAATACAGAAACATGCAGGATTAATGTGGATCCAGTCCCTGTTAGTCACTGCCACGGCTACGTGGCTGGCTTCAAAGGGAATGGAAATCCCCACGACCTGCTTGCGATGCAATTGGGGCTGGGAAAAAATGGTCCACCTATGGCTATGCTGCCCGCTGGTAGACGAACTCATGATATGGTGGAAAAGGCACTGGAACCGCTTTACTAATGGAGAGATGGACTGGTCTGATGCATGGATGACCACAGGCTTTCTCCCACAAGAACTGAACTACAATGCAGCGCTGGGCTATGTAGCTATGGTATGCAGAGGCATTCTGATGGACACTATCTGGGCCGCCAGGAATGCCAAAGTTTTCAAGGGTGAGGAAGTTTCAACTATTCAGCAGCAACATCAGATCAGGAATAAGCTCCGCCAGGTCATCAAAGCGGACTGGAACAGAAAAAATATTGTCTGGTTCCGGAAAACCTGGGCCAAAGACAATAGGTTAGCTTCGGTGAACCAGGAGGGGAAATTCCTTATTTGCTCTTGGCTGTCGGACACTCATGATTAGGAGAGTAAGGGGAGCCATAAGGAAAAGCTGTGCCGTCTCCCTCCTTCTCTCAGGAGCCGTTATAGGCTCCTTTTATGATGGCCCCTATTAGGCCAGTCTCAGAAGTAGTTGTACACAGAAAATAAGGGCTGATTTTGCCCATTGCAGTACTGAAATCTGCCTTTTTCATGCGCTTCATGGCAATTTTTTGGAGAGTTGTTTTTCGCCTCCTGTGAGGCAGGGACACTGAACCCGGTTTTCAGCAGGGGTTACTCCGGGTTGAATTGTGAGGTCCCCGGCCTCCCTTTGTTATGATTCTGGAATGAAAAGCTTCAACTTTCCAAAAAAAAAAAAAAAAAAAAAGAATCTGGCCGTTGATCTCTGTTATCTACTGTCAGTATCGCTTAATTCGTGCAAGTGGGACCTAGCCCCAGATCGGAGGAGAGATCTAGGAGGGTTTTCTGTCGAAAGAGGGAATGTAGAGAATTTCCTGACATATGTCTAATTTCGTGATGTTTCGACATATGTCAGGAAATTCTCGACATTCCCTCTCTCGACAGAAAATCCCTCTTCGCCACACAGCATGCCGAAGTGAAGAACTCACAAGTTCTGTGCACAAAAGAGACAAACTGCGGTGAAGATAGGACAAGAGTTGGTGTGTTCTCTTTTTCGACATTCGGGCAAGAATTCGACATCCCGTCCGAGGACTGTTGAAAATGTGCGAGCTGCAGGCTGGGAAACGAGCCCTTCTCGACAGGAGGTGTCGAAACATTTTCCCTGACAGCTCCTGAAATTTTTTTTTGCATCTCGGATTTCGACATGCTGTGTGGCGAGGAGAAAATGTTGAAAATGCAGTTTTCGACATTGGTGTGGCGAGGTCCTTAGCACTAAGCAGCGTTAGCGCTGCGCTGAGCAGCGTTAATGCTTCACACAGCAGTCGAGCAGGGCAGGGCGCCGAGCAGGGACACGCTTATGCGACATTGCCACGCCCACCCTGCCAGGTCCTGGGGCTATGGCAGCCCGAGGGAAAAGTATCGTAGTTTCCACCTCCTCCTTTAGTGGGGGAGGGAGTGCCTTTGCACCCGGAGCTATGATATCCTGGCAGCCCTACAACGGCATACCTTACCTATTACACCAATTACACCAATTCGAGGAAACAAGCAGCTACACTGTAGACACAAGGTTGGCAGCAGCGTCATCGGAAGCAGTGGGGGGGCTTGCGATGGTGGTGGGAGTGTTGTAGACATTGCTGAGGAGACAACGTGAGGCACTCTATGTTTGGCCGTGCTGGGGTTTCCATACCCTACCTATGCCCAGTCGACTCTCCAAGGCGGATCCATAGACTACTTGAAGTTTGGCAGCAGCGTCAGGGGAAGCAGTGGGAGAGCTTGCTACGGCTGTGGGAGTGCTGCTCACACAGCCAAGGAGACAACGTGCTTCGGGATATACCTGGGTCTGTTTGGTATATTAGATTCTTGCTCTGATATAGGTCTGCTGAAGACGCTCATTTACTGGTATGTACTCACCGTTTTGGACTAGATTCCTCGAGCCTCAAGGCTGTAGTTCCTCTGTGTTTAAACCAGAAGTTTTATGTTGTCGGGTATTTGTTTTTCAGTCGGTCCTCGACTTGCTTCATGTGAATTTCAGAAGCCTTGCGTGTTTTTACTGCTACAGCAGTATCTAATGGAGTCATGAGTGAGCAAAGTAAATGTAGTACCTAGCTACTTATGTAGGTTGGATTCTTTGTCCAGCACAAGGGCTTACTCCGGTCCTCTCATGTTGAGCAATGATCAGGACAGACGGCAGAATGCGTACTTTAGGGTTTCTCGCACATCTTCAGTCCGGGTGCTCATGGCCCTGTATCTGGACATTTTGTAAGGATAGATTCATGTTTTCTCGTGGTCTTTCCCTTACTCACTTCGTCTAATGACTGCATACTCTTGGATGCTTCATCCACCAAGTACTAAGAGAGGAGGAGAGGTGCAGAGGTGCGGACTGCTTTTCGGCTGTCCACTTCGTGTCCTCCACTTGGTCAATACCTACTAACTTTGCTGATACCCTTGTGTAGCCCTACATATAGACTAGATTCATTTCTTCTCCACACCTTGTCTCCTGTGCTCCTTTAATTGATTTCTTGGCCTGTGCTGCTCGGACTTTGGATAGATTCATTGATTCTTCACCTTGTTGCATCTCTCTTCCTGCATATAGAGACATCACGGGATATTTTAACTTTAATTCGTCTGCTTTTTACTTCGCTCTGTCTGGGGACAGACTTTAGGGCGCACTCATGATTGTGGGAAATTTGGTCCTGAGGCAGATTAGACTTTAGGGCGCATTCACGATTGTGGGATATTAGCGGGTCTGCTTTTCCTTTATGATTTTTGTTTCCCTTCTCATCTCATCTCTTCTCATCTCCTTTCCTCTAAAATCGGGTCCCGGATTTCTTTTCGTTTCGAACTTGCACCCTTGTTAAACCACCAGTACTTGGCCCATATATCGGCCGCGGGCCTTAGCGTTAACGCTACACGAAGTTCACGCTTCGGGCAACCGGACCTAGAAGGCTGGCACCGCCAGCCTTTCCGAAAACAAAAATGGAATTGGTGCTTCGGCGGCTGGGCACTTCCAGGCTCGGCTGCGATAGCTGGGCCAAGTACTGGTGGTTTAAGGAGTTTTTCTCTGCTTATAGCTGCAGCCATACTATCGAGACAGGGATGCAGGTTTGGGAGTTTTAGAGTGACTCAGAGGGAATCTCTTGGAACTACTAGCAGCGGCGCCACCTGGAGCAGTGACAGTGCAACGAGGGGCGGTGGGAACGCTAATGCTACTGGTCAGGTGGTAAGTGAGAACCGGTGAAGAGCAAACTTGAGTTGTTCCCATTGTGATCAATATGCCATGAAGATCCAAGGGAGCGTGGTGGGAAACCCGTCATGGCAGCTCGGGCTCTTTACAGGGTGTTTGGAAAGCCATAATGAGAGAGTAGCCCTGATGGAGAAGAGGGATTTTGTTGGTGTGATGATCAAGCTGGCATACGACTTCGCCGTGGCTCCTAGGTCTTTAACAGTAGATTTGGTCTTGTGGATCAGATATTGACATTGGTGTTTTGCTTTGTGAGTACTGTTAACAGAGGCAGTGTGGGTAGCGGCACTACGGAGGCAGTGTGAGTCCTACCGGCAGTGGTGGGAACGCTCCTTGCTTGTAATTAGCATAAATAGGGTCGGAAGCAAACTTGAACTGTATCCATAGTGATCTTGGTCCGTTGATTGATATTGTTACCGAAGATCCAAGGGTGCGTGGTGGGAAACCCGTCTTGGCGGTTCAGGCTTCCTCGAGATTACAGATCTGTACTTGGTCTCTTTTCTGTAAGATCTTGAAGCGAAGCTGGGTAAGGCTCCCTGAGAGATTAGCAGGAACATGAAGTATTCAGTAGTTCTTGGCTATTTTGCTCCTTCTGTTCTGGATTCCTAGAAATTTTGCTCCATTTGCTTACTTTCTTTGTAGTTGCAGACCATGGGACGCTGGACCCGGCTTCCAGCACAAGCTTCACTACCGGGTTGAGATGTTGAGGGATTCCCAGCCTCATTCAATTACTTTTATAATTTAAGCTGGGACTTGTTAAAAAAAAAAAAAAAAAAAAAAAAAAAAAAAAAAGAAGAAGAAAGGAATCTATCCTAAATCCCTGGCAGGTCCATTTCAACAAGGACTAGGTGGGATCACGGCTTGTAGAGATTGTTTCCCCGACGGCCATCCACTCAGCCAAGTTCTTTTTTTTTTGGTGCACTGTAGCAGTGAGAAATGAACGACCGGTTTCATGCTCGACGACCCCCGTCCGAAGCGGCGCGTTAACGGCCACGTCGGAAATTTGTAGCTGGGCGAGGTACTGGTGGTGCAGAGATGCAGAAAAGCTCTTCAATCTTGGATTTCTGGACTTTTCCAGGAACACGTCTAGACTCAGGGCCTCGCCACACCAATGTCGAAACATCACGAAATTCGACATAAGTCAGGAAATTCTCTACATTCCCTCTTTCTACAGAAAAACCCTCCTCGGAGTCCTCGCCACACAGGCCCTAGTTGCACTACTCGCCATACGCCAAGTTTGGCGAGCAGGCGCCTTGTTGCACTTACTCGCCAACCAAACTTTGCGAACGCAAAATGTGTCAGACGGCTTGCCACACGGTAGACACAACTTGTGGAGAGTGAATTCGGTTTCCTCGCCTGCGCACGGCGGTTTGTGGAGGGTGGTGGTCCTAGGACCTCTCCACAAACCAACTTTCTGGGAGAGTGCAGGGCTTCACCAGTAGACATCAGTTAGACAAAAAATTTGAACTTTTCTGTAAAAGAAATGTAGCGGCCAGTAAGGGCCTCGCCACACCACAGTCGAAAGGCCAAAAAATTTGATGGCTGTCAGAACAAATTCGACAGCCTCCATTCGACAGTTTGCCCCCCCCCCCCTTCGCCACACAGCACTGTAGAGTGCACACACTTGTGAAAGCAAGATGGAAAAAGGCGAAAGCGCCTGAGGGTACGACAAGCATCAGTCCATCCCGACCTTACCCCCACTCACGAAATTTTGAAGCGAAGTTGATGGCGCAGCCGAGGAGTGTTGAAAGCATCGGAGTAGCAGGCATTCTCTTACAACTTGCAAATCTTCTTCCCGTCTCCGACTTGAACAGCCTGTGTGGCGAAGAGGAACTGTCGAAAACTGCATTTTCGACAGTGGTGCGGTGAGGCCCTAAGTGCAACCAGGCTTCGAGTTGGACACGATTCTCAGTTTTTTCACTCTCCATGCATCCGCCACGAAATGTGACAGATGGCGAGTTGTGCAACCAGGCCCACAGCATGTCGAAGTGAAGAACTCGCAGTCCAATGCACAAAAGAGACAAAACTGGGGTGAAGATAGGACAAGCCTTGGTACATTCTCCTTTTCTACGTTCGGGCAAGAATTCGACATCCCATCCCAGGACTGTTGTAAATGTCCGCATTGCAGGCCTGAAGTGGAAACGAGCCCTTCTAGAGAGGAGGTGTCGAGTAGAAACCCTTTCCCTGACAGCTCCTGAATTTTTTTCGCGTCCCGGATTTCGACATGCTGTGTGGCGAGGAGAAAATGTCAAAAAATGCAGTTTTCTACATTGGTGTGGCGAGGACCTCAGTCGTTCAATCCAATCCATGTTGCTAGTGGGACCTTGCCCCCGAGGACTGTTGAAAGCATTGAAATAAATTGTGAGAGAACAACCTAGCTGGGGGGTGGACCCACTAGCAAAGAGGATCCGATCGAATGCCCGAATCTGGACGTGCTTGAGGATAGGTGCAGGAAATCGAGATTGAACTGCTATTCTGCATCTCTGCGTAAAACACATCCAGATTCTCCCAAAAAAAAAAAAAAAAAAAAAAAAAAAAAGACATCCAGATTCAGGAGCTCTATCCTATCCTTTTTGCTAATGGTTTTGAAAACGAGCTGCCCAGAATCTTCTCCCACTTCCCCTCTCCAATTTCGTCAGGCTGTGTGGACAAGTGAAACTTTTTTTTTTTTTTTTTTTTTTTTTTTGTTGTTGTTGTTGTTGTTGTTGTTGTTGTTGTTGTTGTTGTTGACAAGCGAAGCTATCAAAAATCGATAGTCTATTTTTTTTTTAGAGTGGCGAGGTGATGGTGAAAAAAAAAAAGAAAAAAAAAAGAATAAGATGAACGGCCGAATCTATATTACTTGCATGCCTAACCAACTGAGCTAGGCCGCACTTAGTGCCAATGGACTGTGATAGTCCTCTGGATACCCCTGATCGGTATTTGCTGGGTCTATGACCAACACGGGTGTGAGTGTGAGTGTGAGCGCGAGTGGGTTGTGTGTGGTGTGTGGGAGAGTGTTGGCCATAGCCTCTGCTGCTACTTGATGAGGGGTGGGGGACGATGAGAAAGGGAGGCGCAGCTACTGGCAAAATGCTCGGTCTTTGCGTTATCCGGACCCGCAAAATGCTCGGTCTTTGCGTTATCCGGACCCGCAAAATGCTCGGTCTTTGCGTTATCCGGACCCCCACCGGGGGCCCCACCCCATTCCTGACTACCGCTGTTGGGGCGGGGGGCAACATGAATTACCTCGCTTGCGAGGCCCTATGCTTGTAGGGGTCCCCTGAGGCTCTATATAGTCTTAGGAGTAGTGGTAGGAAGCTAGTGAAAGGTGAAAAAAAAAAGAATTTGAGAGAAGAACATAGTGTAGTTTTTTTAAAAAAGAAAAAATCTATATTAACATTGTCTACAAAGTTACCGGCTTCTCCTTCTGCTCCTAACCCCTCCCCCTCCTCCTCCTCCTCCCCCCCCTCCTCCTCCTCGTCTTCCTCCTCCTCCTCCTCCCCCTCCCCCTACCTTCATCCCCCGAATACAACGTACGGTCATTATAATACAACGTACGGTCATTATGGGCCTCGCTGCACTACTCTCTACATGCACAAAAGAAAAAAAATCATGGCGGTGCATCTTTCCATATTCTAGCAGAAGATTCACTCTCGTTTTGCACATTTCGAGAGTAGTGCAGCGAGGCCCTATTTCGTTGATTTGTAATGACTCCATTCCAGTGGTGGGGAGCTGCACCTGGCCCGAGGTCCCACTAGCAAAGAGGATTGGATCGAATGCCTGAATCTGGATGTGTTCTATGCAGAGATGTAGAAAAGCAGTTCAATCTCGATTTCCTGCACCTCTCTATAACACGTCCAGATGCAGGCATTTGATCGGCTGCTGGAGACCGGGTCCAGCGTCCCTTACATGTATATTAGAGGATCAGAGAACTGGGAGCACGACCCAGCAGAGGGTCTCACTGCACTACTCTACTTCGCGAAAATTCGGAGAGTTATGCATCGCTGCACTAACTCTACTTTAGAACCCCAAAAGAAATTCGGAGAGCTGTCAGGAAACACAAAAGAATTGCACTCTCCGACGCCGGAGAGTGCCCAGCCTGCAAAATCCGTTACTCGGATAGACCTTCGAAGGAACCACCGATTTGCTCCAAATCTGGAGAGTGAACCTTGAGTCTGGGCAGACAAACGGGGAGTTTGAGCTGTCGTTTTGTACCCTCAATAGTTGTAGAGTCTGCGTTTGTAGAGTTAGTGCAGCGATGACCCAAAATCTGAAAAATCGGAGAGTCTGACAACTCTCCACGTACTCTCTGATTTCCCGGAGAGTGGAGAGTAGTGCAGCGAGACCCATAACTTCGAAATCTGAATTTCCTGCACCCTCCTGCTTGGATGGCATGCAAGAGATAACAGCACAGAAAGACTCAGATGGATCTCTTAGGATCTCCACCCTGTTCAACAGCTACCAGGACTGGAAAACAGATATAAATAGAATACGTTGGAGAATTTCTGCTCCAGGTAAAGAAGTTAACAAAGTACCGATAAGTTGTTACACTGCAAAAATAGGATATAGCATTCAATCACAAGCCCACTCTGTCCAAGCTGGACTGACGGTTAACTGTTACACAGAATAGCATCAGTAAAGCTAAATCCTCTCTCTCCCTCTTGGGTGATATTCTTTATCCAACTGATTATTTCTTCACTAGAAACCGAAGTTGGAGGCCTCCAATGGCTTCACCTTCATTCCTGTGTTCCCACTGCCCTTTGGTGCTCAGAAAAGGTAATGGAAATCTCAACAATATGCGACGCCTGCTCCCGCCCGTGCTTGGAGGACTGGCTAGTACATCTTTGGTGGGAATGTATCATTGCGAGAGGTTTCTGGGAATTCCTCAACTCCTTGTGGGAGGAAGCATACTCTACGACAGACTTCTGGAATCAAGACTTTGTGCTCACGGGCAGAGTACCTACTTCCTTCAGAAGTCAGCAGGCGGACACGGTGGCACAGATCTTCAGAAGAAGAGCCTTCTGGGCACTATGGATAGCAAGGCATGATAGAAGATTCCTCAACTCTAAACCTTCTCTCTTATCTATACTAGCCAGTTTTAGAGGTTCACAAAGAATGGAGATTACAGGAGATTGGTTCAAAACCAAGCGTCAATATGCCTCGGTGGATATAGCTAAGGAATTCAAATCTTTGAACGGAAATGGTCCAGTCCTTTCAAATGGGGGGGGCTAACCGCAGACAACAATATTTTTTACAGAGAGTCATTATGGGGCCACCTGTCCAGTCCCAGTTCTTCATCTTCCACAGCTGACAGCTCATAGCTGAGAGGGAAGGGGGAGGTGGACGTAGAGTCATAGGAAATATTAACTATACTGTCATGGCTCACTCAGTGACACCGGGTAGACTGTGGGGACCCCGGCCCAAACGTTTTCTTTGCTTACCTGTTCTCTGTTTATAAGGGACGCTGGGCCCCCTTCCCAGCAGGTGCTGCTCCCCACAAATAGAAAGGAGCCAATGTTTTGAAGGAAAAAAGGAAAAAAAAAGAAAAAAAAAAGAAAAAAAAATCTGAACTTCCTTGGGATCTTGCTCGGAACAATGTTCCTAAGGACATGATCCCACTGTCAAGAGGATCGGATAGAATGCCTGAACCTGGACGAGATTATGGAGAGGTGCAGGAAATCGAGATTGAACTGCTTTTCTGCATCTGTGCATAAAACACATCCAGATTCAGGAGCTCGATCCTATCCTTTTTGCTAGTGGGACCTCGGCCCTAAGGACTGACTTCCTGCAAGTTCACAGATCCAGTAAATCTTACGAAATAGAAGGATTAAGCAACTTCAGATAATGAACAAATGAATGATAAATAAGATAAATTGCTATTATAATGAATAAATGAATGATAAATAAGATAAATTGCTAAGTCCAAGATAAATTTTGGAAGGTTTCCAGTGAACGGATGGCCTGGAAGGCGCAGCACCTCCATCCCATCCCAGAATTCTTCATCCTTCATGCAGAAGTAGGTAATGAAATGAATATGAAATGTGATTTTTTCTGTAGATTGTGGTGGCTGGAGCGCATGCTGGGGCAAAGTTTGGAGGCCGCTGCTCAAACCGAGAAAAACTCTGCTGCCTCCTATGCACTTGGCTTGCTGGGAGGTGTTGAGATGATAGGCTAAGCCCGTTTCGGAGCCTGTCGCAGTATGGAGCAAGGGAGGGGCCGAATGATGTGCCTCCTGCATTGCTGGTTAAACCACAAGTACTTGGCCCAGTGTCCACGGGAAAAAATAGAGTAGAAACGTTTCCAGTCGGATGAATTTGGGCGCTCCAGTAGTAGCCCGTACATTTCCTAAAATCGTGGCGCGCACGACTCTAGGAAGTACTGGTGGTTTAAAGATCAATGACGTTGGTCTTAGCCTCTGGGACGGCTGCGATTTGATGTGATGTCCTTTCTTGATAGCTGCTGGATTCCCGATCTGCGAGCTCGGTCTCGTACACGACACAAAAATGAGCAGCCTTTCGCTGCTGTTAGTACAGTTGAGGGTAGTATTAGATGCCTTAGATTGAGTTTCAATTTGCTAGGCCTAGAAGGGGTTGCCAGTCCATGCAGTTCGTCCAAAATTTGTATGTATAGTAAAGCCTATCAAAATTATGCCTTGAGTCTGGGTATTCATGAAGAGCAAGTATGACGCCCAGACCTCACGCCCGGCGCAACTTCCTGATCAGAGTGGGAGTGGGCCTGGAAGTGCAAAAAGGGGGTGTGCCAAGGATTTTAGGAAAGTGGGGGTGGAGTCCCAGGTCAGAACTGAGATCTCCGGTGACAAGTTCCAGGGATACGAATGCAAGAGGAAAGGCGCGGATCGGAGTCCTGTTTTATGCTTCGGAAAGCGGAGTTACCGGCCTCCGTTGGTTCCGTCGTCTGGGTCGGACTCGTATCTGCTGCACAGCCAGGACGCTATGGTTATCTCGCTGGCTGATCACCTGCTGACATCGAACGTCGCAGGTCTCGGAATCCGACACGGCCAGCCTCAGCCTATGAAACACCCGCAGATGCGTCCGCGGGGTCGAGCTTGGATGGCGGACGTATATACGTCCGTGTCCGCGACCGACCTCGTCCGCGCCGCGGACGCGAATTTACCATGTTTTTCCTGAATTAAATAATGGGTAAAAATAAAAAATAAAAAAATGGGGTTGTAGGGATTTTTAATCCCTACAACCCCATATTTTTTTTTATGGAAACAAATAAGTTTTTAGAATTATAAAAAATAAAAAACAAAAAAGGTGGAGACGAGAAATTGAAAAATAAATTAAAAAAAAAGTTTTTTTGGGGGGGGGCTTTTTTTTTTTTTT
>BFEA01001150.1:20128-31710 GCA_003427395.1 Chara braunii
GCCGACATTGTTACTTGGTGCGCTGACGAAGCTTCTACGCAGTGAGGATAAATTGCCGCTGGCATGATTGGGCGACACCCGGGTAGAGGGGTGAGTCGCCGGAAGGCTGTGGCATAGCATGGGAGTTGTGGCGACAATGGATGTATGTGTGATGATGAGAGCATGCTGATGTGGCATTTTGGCTGAGGTGGCACTGCTGCTATTAATTGTGATTGTAGCTGAGCACCAATTGGAACCTTCTTTCCCCTGTATCCAACGTGTTTGTTCGCATCATCAAGCAGCGGTGTCTAAGGTGTGCATTAACGGCCCACCACTGTGCCCAAGAACTCGCTTATGACCAGCACTGCCCTTTGTTTATCCTTGCGTGCAACGAGCCTTCCATCCGACTGACCTGGCTGATCAAGAGGCAGTTTAAGGACAACCCCCAAGGTCCTCAGGAATTATTTAACGTCGCAGACAGGACGACGATCACAACCAGCCAAAAATGTTTATAGACGGTCTGGTAAGCGTCTGCATAGGACTGGTCAGTTCACATTCCTTCTATTGACGCAGCAAGGAGCTCAAAGGACAAAGTTGCATGGCCTGCGTGTACTACTCCCATGGGTTGGCATGGTGACCGTGACCCGTGCTTCGACCAGGGCCCTTCAAAGGCACCGCCGTCTCCTGCCCGATGCGCCACCACGAAGAATGTCGACTCTCAAGGTAGAGCGCTCACGACTCCTTGTCCAAAAGAGGACACTCAAGTTGGACTCACTTCCTCACGGTAAGAAGAGATTGAGAGGGAAGATAAGGTAAGGGAACAACGTACCTGAAGATAGCTGCCCCCAACCACAGATTTCTCACCAATTGAGCCGACGTGCATTTCAATGACCGGTCGTAGCCGTGGTACCACCCACAACGCAATTTCCATTGTACATACATCTGCGCACGTGATTTATTTTCATTTTGATTAGTTGGTGGACAGACTGCGAACACCTAACAGGCAGCTTAGATTAGAACTGTAGTGTTCTACCATTGCCAGTTTTGTTCGATGCTGCTTTGAGTGAAACTAATCGAAGTAGGATTAGATCATGTGCTCAGCTTGTGTATATGTTGTTGCTACCACTTGAACGCTAGCCTGGTGACTTGTCGGATATTAAATTATTTTTAAGACACAAGCTGTGGTAGGCTCCAGTGAGGGCACTAGTGCAAATAGTGATCTGCCTAGTTGATGAGCGGTGCAGATAGTGGGGAAGAAACAGTTGATGATCGGAGGCAAACATGGCGTGATATACGTAGACTTTCGGTAGTGTTTCAAGTTCTGGTTCCAGGGGACGAGAGAAGGTTCCGAGCCGAAGCAAGGGCCGGACATCTGCAGACAGTTAGGGAGGCCGCAGCAGCTGCAGAGCCTGCTTTAGCGGAAGCTGCAGCTAGTGCTGAAGCTATGGCGGCGCTTGCAGCGACCTCTTAAGGTCCACAGACGTCAGGAACGTTCGCTATGTCTTTCGTCTCATCTAGTGGGACGAGTGCAGGACCCTCCACTTGTCAGATGGCAGGCTTACAGTTCAGCCAGCCATCTCCGCCCACTAGAGAGAAGTGAAAACTCCATCAAGTAGAGTTACTCCCCTTACAGTTAGAGAAGCAACTTGGAGAAACTACTCAAAGAAAAGACCAGATTAGAAATCGAAAGGCTAGACTGGAGAGCAGAGAGGCAGACAAGGTTGTGCATTAGAAGGAATAAATGATGCAACCCTAGATGATGTAGGGAAGGTCATCAAATCAAATTTATTAAATATGAACGACTGGATGACATCCAGTCAACCCTTGACCAGATACTGCAGGCCGTGCAGGGAAGGGGAGTACCACTACCTCCCCCACCTAGTGGGCCGAGTACCCGGCAGCAAGCAGCTTTTCCATCGCCAGTGCCTTTGTCGGCGATGATAGGTCCCTTTGTTCCACAAATTGGTCTCACACCAAGTGGTATCTCAGCAGCAGCTGCACAAACTGCAGCTTCATCATCCTCAGGTCCAGCTCCCGACGCTACAGGGCCGCAGCCTGTTCCACCAATGGGACCACAACATCCTTGGTACCCCAAGACCCCACTGAAACCACCTCTTACCTTCTTAGGAGATAAGAAGGATGAGGCACTCGGCACTTGGTTGAGGACGGTGCCAGTGTGGGTAAGGGCAAAAAGGATGTTGCTCGAAGAAGAGGTGATCATTGTCGCCTCATATCTTGAGGGATCGATAGCAAGATGGCTAGATGGGATAGTGGTATCCAAAGGGTACGGCCGGCGAATGAATGACTGGGCAACGACCCACACATTAGAGAGCTTTATGGTGTTGGTAGAAACGCGACTGCACAACCCTCAGCAAGCCCAACAGGCCACTAATGCGTTGGCCCGGCTTGAGACCAGAAGGTACAAGTCCGCGCGAGAACTTATCGGTGTTGTGGAGAAACTCATTGTCATCCCTGAAGTCCTCTACGACCCAAAGGTCTTGCTGACCATGTTCCTTAGATGTCTTCCCACAAACAACAAGAATCTGATGGTTAGTGAGGCTATCGTCGACGTTCACACTTTCGACTCCTTCAACAAAAGGGCCTTGGATTTAGAGGCTAAGCTAGGAGGAGCACAACAACCTGTGATGGATGAAAGGAAGAAGAAGACCCCACAAGAATGGAAGAAGAAGGGTAGTCAATTGATGATGGTTGATTCTGATGGGAATCAAACCGAGATCGATGATCTCTCTGATCTTGTGGAGGACACAGAGATAGGCGGCGAGGGGAGTGCAGAGGGTGGCAATTGCCATGACCAAAGGTAAGGCAGTTGGCCGCGGCAAGGGCGGTCAGCAAAAGAGTTAGGGGCAGGCCCAAAACTCAAAGAAGACTTCTGCTTGGGTGAGGGCGGGTCTAGATCAAGATGTGTGGAGGGACCGATACTCGCAAGGAGCTTGCATCAACTGCGGCGACTACGACCATCAGCAGTTTAGATGTAAGAACGCGAAGGTCCCTCAAAAAATTGCGCCCAAAGGTGGTTTTGGAGGATCTTTTGCCCACAATGTTGCTTCTACGAGCAACAATCAAGGAAACGCATCCGGCTCGTAGGAGTTGTAGCTGCTTCTACTTATGCTGAGGTGGTTGATGTACCCTCATCACTTCAAGTGTTGGTCGAGGCTATTGACTGGTCACCCCGCGGTCACATCTAGACCAAACGATTCTCTGTTTGTTGGATGTGTTTGAAGCCTTAAAAGACTTAGAAACTGAGTGGTCGGCAAGGGACCCTCATGAGACTTGGGTGGCACTGTCAAGAGGTCCTAGAGCGGGGCACTTCGTTTTGGAAGTCGGTGTAGATGGCCGCAAGTGTGGTGACTTCGTAGACATTGGCTCCATGCGGAACTTCATAAGTCACGACTGCGTTGAGAGACTGCGCCTAGGGGACCGGGTGGATCTGTAGCATCTACCCTAGCCAGCAAAGAGTGCATAGTTGTCAATGATTACGTCAAGGATGTAATCTGCACCTTCTATTATGGAGGTGGGGAACTTAATGTTGTTCCTAGTTAGCGACGACTTGCCATTTTGACATGTTCTTAGGTATGTACTACAGTTCGACTGGGATCGAAAGGTGCTAAAGCATGTACTATCGGAAGGGAGGACAGTCAGACTTGCCAAGTATAAAGCTAGCAGTCTGATAGACACTTACGATTGCATGTGTGCATCAACGTTTTATAATTATTATAAATAGAACCAAGAGGAAGGTATGTACTTAGTCTTTGTCTCTGAAAAATGGGAGGCTGTTCAATCACCCCAGAGATAGAAGTTGTCGTTACTAAGTACCCTGATCTGTTTGAGGAGTCGTTAGGAGTCGTAGACAGGGAGGTAGTCCATGCCATATAAAAAATCATCCCAGGTAGAAAGACACCAAAGGGAAGAATCTATAGAATGGCTCCGGCCGAGTTAGACGAGCTTCATCGGCAACTGAAAGGGCATGAGGTTCTCATGGTCTCCAATCTTGAAAGGTTGTTTGTCGTGACCACCGACGCAAGCCAATATGGCATTGGCGCGGTGCTGGCTCAACAAGAAGGGAAGAAGTTGAGGCCGATCGAGTATATGAGCAAGAAGATGCCATCAAAGAAGTTGGCGGAGTCCACCTACGAAAGGGAACTCTATGCCCTCTACAAAGCACTTGTCCATTGAAGACACTATCTATTGGGAAGGTTTTTCTACTTAAGAACCGACCATCGGACACTCAAGTGGATCAAGAAACAACCTGTCCTCTTTGACGCACTCAAACGTTGGATTGAAGTCATAGACCAATACGACTTAAAGCTAGATTACTTAAAGGGAGAGTACAACAAGGTTGCTGATGCGCTATCACGTAGGGCAGACTACCTGGGGTTGTTAATAATTCAGTTTGGCCTATATGACGATGTAATTCGATCAATGGTGGAAGCCTGCAAGGAAGACTTCGTCGCGATGGACATCATACGCAAACTTGAGGCCCAAGACAAGGCCACATCAGATGAGTTTGTGATGGTGGATGGGTTACTCTTTCTTGACAAGGCAAACTTCAAAAGATTATTTGTTCCATCTAGGGAGATTTTGCGTAGTTTGTTTCTAGGAGAATGTCATGCTGCAACTAGGCAATTCAATTATAAGAAAATTAGTGCTAACTTGGTACATCGTTTCTGGTGGCCTGGTATGCTTGATGAGGCGAAAAAGTACGCCCAGACTTGTCAAGTCTGTCAGCGGGAGAAGCCACGAACTCAAGCTCCACTTGGGTTACTCAAGCCCTTGCCCATTCCTACCGGTCCAGGACAAAGCGTATCCATGGACTTCATGGTCACACTCGTGACCAGCAAGAGTGGCAAGAGGCACATTTTCGTCGTAGTTGACAGGTTTACTAAGTACGCTAGACTACTTGCCATGCCAGAAACAGGGAGGACGGATCGCGTCATCAAGTTATTTATGGATAACTAGGTGCGTGATTTCAGACTGCCCAAGTTCATCGTTGGTGATAAAGATGTCCGTTTCACCAGCGAGATGTGGAAGAAGGCTCTTGAACAGATGGGCAGCCAACTCCAAATGACTTCGGGGAATCATCCTGAAGCCAATGGTCAAGTTGAACAGATGAACCGTTTGGTGCAGCATCTGCTCAGGCATTACATTAAGCCCAGCCAGTATGACTGGGATGAGAAGTTGCCTCTCATTGCCAGTCTGTACAACAATGTTGTACATAGCACCACCAGTGTCAGTCCGAATTAGCTGCATTTGGGGTGGAAGCCTAGATCTGCGCTAGACTTCCTCCTGCCTGAAAACGGATCTGCTGCAACTCCTGGAACTATATAATTTGGTGTCCAGTATGAGAAGTTGTTGCAGCAGGCTGTCGAGCACATTAAGAAATCTCAAGAGGCAATGATTGCTTCTGAGAACAAACATCGACGACAGTCCACATTTCAGGTAGGGGAACATGTCTGGGTCAAGGCTAGTGAGCTAGGACAAGAGTTTGGCATCTCTAGGAAACTAATGCCTGAGTACTTTGGTCCGTGGGAAGTCTTGGATATCGTGGGTAGTGAGTTGGACGGTCCTTTGTTTGTTATTCGAATCCCTGGTCACTTGCGTACTTACCCTGTGTTTCACGCCTCAACACTTGCACCTTTCGCTGAGACACAGCAGTTCCCATCAAGGAGATCAATGCTGGCCCCAACCGTGGATGGCCATGTGGACATCCACGACATTTTGGGGCACAGAGATATGCATGTTCCCAAGCCTGTGGGTAGAGGAAGACCGCCAAAACCCAAGAGGGAATACCGGGTCAGATTCAGGCATCACACGGATCCAAAAGAAGATCGATGGTTGACAAGAGAGGAACTGGTTGAAAAAAGCACCTCAAATCGTGGCAGATTATGAAAAAAGGTTAAAGGGGAAGGCTCCTGCATAAGAAGCGTCTCAGCGGACTTTCGAAGCTAAGGGGGTTGGAATGTGAGGAATGTGCCTCACGGGGCCGTAGCCAACATGCACATGATATGGGCTGTGGCCCGCAGCAAGCACCGTGCCCGCCCTAAGTGAAGGCGGGCCTGAAAATCCACGAGAGGTCCTTATCTCTTTTTTTTTCTTCTTTTTTCTTTAGGTTTTCAAACATGAAACAAGGCCCTTATGTCAGCATTTTCCAATGTGGGTATCAGACAGTTGCAGCAAGCCGGTTGGTTGCAGTGCAATGTGAGCGTCTCCCTGGGCTCTCTCCAGAGGCAGCAGCTGCATCAAGCAGTTGAGCCCAGGGCAGGGTGGTTGCGCCCTGGGCACACGCAGTGTGAGGCCTACACATCAGGAAGTGGCCATGGGCGAGTCATGAAGCAGCATTGTCGTCACAGAGGCCCAGCGAGCCAATGGGAAGACGGCAAACACATGGAGCCTGGAGGCTGCCTGGATGTGCTCAACCAGAAAGGGCCCAGGCCCCCCAACTGTCGCACAGGACCTGGACGCAGACACTGTGGCCCGACCGGAAGCTCCTGGGAGCTTCCTCAGTCAGGCCCACGCAGCCAAACAGGGCCGCGACTTCCATATAGGAAGGTCGCTCGTCAGGCTGAGGGCATTCTGGCCTAGGCAGGCAATGTGGACACGCTGCTGCGTTGCTGCGTAAGTGTCTGCATGTGCGCTGCTGGCTGGGGCGCACGCGGGCGCTATGAGGTGAGAGGGGCGCTGCAGGGTAGCAGGCGTACGGCAGCCATAGCCGGGCTGCAGGGGCGCATGCAGGTGATGGGCGAAGGTGGTCTTCGGGTAGGAGTCGCATGAGTGGGTGGTCAAGGTCTGATGAGGGGAGGAGAGAGAACGTACCTGGTGTAAGTGCGAGGTCGGCGTTGGTGTTGACGTCGTAGACATTGGTCTTCAACGTCGGAGTGATGCTGTTGCAAGAATGTAGATAGGCTAGATAGGCTCAGTAGAGTAGGCTGGGTGCTCGGCGCCAGACAGAGATCAGCGACATTGGATACTGTGTTGATGGGCCCTGAGGGCGATAACATTGGCACACGAGTTCACTGCTTTGCACTTGGATGGAATCTTGGTGCATTTAAGCTCTCTGCTTGGTAGATGACTATCTGAACATCTGTGTGATTTTGCAACTTGGTTTTCTGTCTATCGCTCTCGCTCATACTCCTTGCATCTGCACACTGAGTCCTCACATTTGGTGTGTGTGGTAAGCATAGGCTTGAAAAGCAAAAAGTGGAAATCACTTAAGAGGACTAAGAGGAGAGAAAAAGACTGCTCGGCACAGACAGTCGTAGCATCAGAATGAAAATCAGAGGATACACCAAGAGGTAAAAAAAAAAAAAAAAAAAAAAGAAGAGGAGGATACACCCGTAGGTCCCATACACAAGTCCATTACGAGGGGAGAAAAAAGGGATGAAGAAAATGAACTCTTGACCTCTTAGCCACCGTCTTCACCCGAATAGAACTTTGCCCAGGGATTATGCCTGTATCTAGACTGAAAGTTGGGCGAAATACAGTAATAATGATGGGCGTTCTATTCGAATGAAGACAGGAGTTTGTCAAACATCTGAGTGAAGTATCGCTCTCACCCGTAGCCAGGCTGTCCATGTGGTGACGTGAACTTACTGGCTTACCCTCTGTTAACGTGTTTTTTTTTTTTTTTTTTTAGTTCCATCTGGACTCAAGCACTGGTCTGTATTTCAACAGTTTATGGGTATACCAGCTGAGATGGGCCCATCTGAGCTAACCTTCCTTGTTTTTCCCAAAAAAGAGATGCTCCTTTCTTTTGATGGGGAGCTGCACCTGCTGTAAACCGGGTCCAGCGTCCCTGCAAAGGGTAAACAGCGTACCCACACTTGACGCTGCCCCCCGTTATGGCCCACGAAACCCTGGGAGATTGATTTAAGGAGGTCGTACAGGAGCTTAACCTTTTTTTTTTTTTTTTTTTTTGCTATTTTTTCAGCAACTGGTCAATTGTTTTCTATTCCTTAGCAAATAGTCAATGCGTGATTTAAAGCCTATGGTTACCTCTTTTGCTGTGTCTTTTTCTTTTTCTTTTTGTTCGGCGTCTTTGACAGTTAACGAGCGGACAGACGGTTTGCGATATTTGGCGCCAGAGCGGCCTGTCTCCGAATGTGGCTGTGGTTCAGTCCATGAACATTCCAAAGTTTTGGGATCTGGTGATCGCCGCAATAGACAAGGCTGACAGGGTGAGTCACTGCAACAGGCCTTGACTTGATTGCCCTTGGAGGACATTTTGAGTTCACCTGAAAGTCAAAAGTGCGCGATTGGATGTCACGACTGCCTCAGACTTTGTTTTTCTGGAGATTGATTTGGATATAAATTGAAAGTGAGAAGTGGGGTGTCGCCTGTGCTTCGCACTGGCAAAAATTATGTGGAGACACAGACAGACCTCAGACTTTTTTGTGAGGGGATGCATGGTCCGGAGAAAGAAGATAAAAGAGTCCTCACACTTGCGTGGGGGCACAACCCGGAAGAAGACCTGTATTTATTCGCCAAACTAAACAAAAGTTTTTCAAGAACTGTGACGACTACTTTGCGGATCAATCCAGTCGCCACCTATTAACCATCCGTCTGTGGAATCGCGACTTAGGTTAGACGGGGCAAATGTTTCATTTGCAGGGTTAAGAAGAGGTTGGGGGGGGGTGAGAGGAGAGGGCGAGTCAGTGAGGCACCTAGCTAAGGGAGGGAGGGAATGGATTCCTGTGAGGTGATGTAAAGAGGGTTGGAACAGGGTAATAAGAGGTAGGGTTCAGTTTGTCTTTCACCTAATGAATGCGACTTTGTAAGATGGATGTCCAAGCAGCAAGGAATGCTGCTCCACTGCTCCAACCATCTATCGGCGAATTAGTACGGTGCCCAAGCGTCTATCGGCGAATCGATACGGTGTCTGCACCGTCTATCCATCGTCACCGTCCTCTGCTTACAGTGTCCTATCACGACACTGTACCAGTCAGTGTGTATATGCAGTGCTCGGCTCGGTTGCCGTTAGATGAGGACCGCACACTTTTGTGCCGTCGTTATATGAAGTAATAAACAATCTTTGCGTGATGGTGGCGTTGGGTTTTCTCTCTCCTCCTTTGTCGCTTTTCGCTACCAGCACCCCAACCATCGTCCTCATCGTCATCCCCGTCTTATTTGGTCATCCCTTTTTTTTCCTTTTTTATTTCTTGGCCTTCCCCTATCCTATTCATCCTTGTTCATTTCTTTTTTCCGTTATATGAAGCAATTCTACGCCCTTTTTTTTTCTTTTTTTTTAATCTTTTCGCTGGGAATTTTCCAACTGGAAAATCTGCTTGCTGAAAAAAAAAAGCAGCCCCTTCTTTGCCATCCAATTCACACTGAACTGTTTTTTTTTCCCTTTTGGACAAGTACCAGTGGGTCTGCTGCAAATCTGGTTACCTGACGGCTGCTGCAAAATCTGGCAATTTCATTTCTAGCAAAGTCTCGCAGCCAGAGCCCATTTGCGTTTGTTTTCAAAATTGGAGTCGCAGACCCAGTCCAAAGTTCAGTCCCAATCTTGGTCAAAGTCAAACTTCAACCCTGGCCGAGTCTCAGTCTCTGACATCAAGAACGCACGGAAGAACGCACTGAACTGCCAATTTTCTAGGCTGTCAAGATCGAAACGTACTCGTGCGGTGTAACAAAAAGCCTCCTCTTTTGTGTGACAAAAAGCCTTCTCTTTTGTGTGGCACAAAGGCGCCTTTTTTCAGTTTGTGGTGACAAAAAGGCACCTCTTTTCAGTTTGTGGTGACAAAAAGGCTCCTGTTTTGAGTGACAGAAAGCCGCCTCATTATCTTGACAAAAAGCGCCCCCCCTTTTGTGTGACAGAAAGCCTCGTTGTTGTGACAAAAAGCCGCGGTGACAAAAAGCCTCCTCTTTTGTGTGACAAAAAGCCTCCACTTTTGTGTGACAAAAAGCCTCCTCATTATGCTGACAACCCCCCCCCCTTTTGTGTGACAGAAAGCCTCATTGTTGTGACAAAAAGCCGCCGCTTTGTGTGACAGAAAGCCTCTTTTTTTATTGTGACAAAAAGCCGCTTCTTTTCTGTGGCAGTGGGGCAGAAGGCTTGTCGACTGTAAAGATTGATGATGATGATGATGTGATGATGATGATGATGACGCATGAGTGGGACTATCGGAAACTACTCCTTGTAGGATGAAAAATGTTATGTAGGTTAAGGGCCAGGCACCACTGATGCCGTATTCATGCTGGAAAAGCACGAACCTGACCACTATTACGACCAGGTTTGAATATAGCACCAGTGGTGCCTGGATCTGACATAGCACAGACTCTCTTACGAAAAACTTGAGTGTTTCGTATAACAAAACGTATGCCCATGAAGATTGTGTCGTGTGAAAATGAGACGCATGGCTGCTATCGTTCCCTTGAGATCTTTGCATGAAGAGAAAAAATGCATCTGTTGCTACCATGAGCGCGTAGATATCTCATTTAGGCCCATCAGGCAGGTACTATCCTTGTCTAACGTAAATCCCGGGGCACCCTCCCGGGAGGCCGATTTCGGAAGTCAGGACTCTGATTGGTGAAACTGGGTTTACAGCTTTACAGGGGTGGTAGATCTCGCATATAAGCCCTCGATTCTGGTGGTTCTCTTACCACCATCAGAATGGAGAAGCTTACACAAGGGCTTTAAAGTTTAAACCAAAAAAAAAAAAAAAAAAAAAAAAAGGATCTCTCGTTACCTTCGTTGCGGAGGTTTACGCGCGCGTTTAATGCAAGTCGAGGGGTAACCCAAGTCCGATTTCGGATGTGAGGACTTTTTCGGGGGTGAAAATGGGCTTACAACTTTACAGTGGCAGCATGTTGGTACATTGACTCTATAGGGTCGAAAATGGGAACCAGTTTTTCTGCTGTTGCAGAGACTTTTCCCTTTTGGGGGGGAGGTAGGGGCGGGTAGGGGCTGCACGGGCTGAGGGTGGTTGACGGGGTCACCTTCTAATAAGGCAAGTTGGGCACGCCACGGCTTCATTAGCGGCGGGCGGAGCAGGTGCATCCATACATGGTAGAAACTCGGCCGCAGATGGCGGAAGGAAGAGAACACAAAGCAGGGTCCACATAGTACAGATGGGTTTCATCATGATCTCCCCAGAAAACCATCGTGAATGAAGAACCAGATGTATCAGGGAATACTCACACATTAGGACATCCCTAGATGACCATGACTGGAATTAAGGCCCGTTGTGGATGTGTCTGACCGCAGTAATGTCCAGGTCCAGAGCTGAGAATAGAAAAAGTCGTTGTGTGAGTACGCCCTCAAACCCAGATGCGTCAGAGACGGTATGTGAAAGTCAACTACCATCTTCTCAGAATAGAACGCCCGGTCATTATCACTGTGTCTACGCTGAAAATTGCCTGAACTACAATAATGACGGTCCATTTTATTTGGGTAAAGATGGTAAGCACACAGCATACCCTTAGGGAAAAATCAGTACAGGTGCCGCAGAGAGTTTCAGTGCAGATACTGTCGAACAATTCAACCAAGTACTGGAAACCATCTGCGGTGGTGTGCGTGTGGTTTGCACCTGATACATCTCCCTCCTCCCTACTTTCCCCCCCCCCACCCCTTTCCCCGGTTGATT
>BFEA01001150.1:49856-57321 GCA_003427395.1 Chara braunii
CTTCTTATATTTTTAAATTCCTTTAGTGCCCCATTTGTGTGAGACTTGGTCATGATACCAATTCCAAGACCAGCATTGATACCAATGAGCCTAGCTCAACTGGTACACCCTGAGCTGTTGGTAAGTAAACATGAGGTCGAATTTCACTAGAAACAGATGAGTGAAATACTACAACTCTGAACTACTTGGGGCTGGCCAATTCCGTAAGGATATCTTAGAGCGGTGCCCACGGGTCAGTCCTTCGGGACGTGCATTAAAATTGGAATGATACAAAGAAGATTAGCATGGCCCCTGTGCAAGGATGACACTCATAAATCGAGAAAATCGTTGGAAATTTTGCTTGAATGCACCTTGTCGTAAATGAGTAGAAGATGCGCTCCTTGAACCTCATCCCCCTCGTGTGTTAGGTTTTTGCTTTCCTTTTTGCGGTAACGAGCCGAGTTTCGAATGAAAGTTGACGGGAGAGGCACTCACTCGGAACGAAGTAGGTAAACACGGCAGACAAAGGGACGATGAGGTTGTAAATGCAGACGATGTATCGTGTACTGTCGATGGGCTCTGTGGCAAAGCCCTGCGGTCAGCTTCTTAAAGGATACTCTATTGGCACCGAGAAGAAAAAGAGGAACTTGAAGACGAGAGAGGAAGATAGTGACGAAAGGGGAAGAAACGAGGCAGAAGTTTAGAGGCAGGGCGGATCTAAGTATGAAGTTGTACTTTTAGATTAGATAAGAGGTGGTGAGATAGGAGAAATGAGTGTGCAGAGGAGTCGAGAAGAGAGAAGAGAAGGGGAAAGAAGAAGAAAAAAAAAGTGTATAATGAAATTGAGTGAGCAAAGATGTTAATCATAGGTTTTTGGGGCATTCCGTATCAGATGATTGCGCCAGATTTTGAATCTGAGCAGCGGATTTGGTGCTTTCAAGGTTAGAGGTTGCACACAGGGTTAAATTGGTTTGGATGAGGCGAAGGTTGAATGTGAAGGGCAGTGGAAAAGGTATAAATGGATCAAGTGTGAGAGAAAAGGTGAGGAGTTAGAGGAGAGATGGAGGGATGAGATTGGTGAAGAGGGAGAGAAGTATTTACCACAAATGTATTTGCCCACGTTATTGTAGAACATTCATTCTTATTTGTACATTTGGCGAGTAGAAGAGTGAAGCCCGCTCATCCTACTATGATCGCTCAGTTGATTGGTGGTCACCTTCTTCATGCTCGTGCTCGTATCCTTCGCAGGGCATGTGTGCCATCCCGTGAGGATCCTCGATGATTTTGAAGTCGTGATCTTCGATTAAGCTTCGAGGATCGATGCCACTCCATTTGCTAATAGGGCTTTGTTCATGAGGTATCGTTTTTCTCTCTCGTATCATCGTCGATTCTGCATCCTCCTGGCCAAGGTAATGGCCGGTTTCAGTAGGGGTCATTTACCGGTGCTGACGAGGGAACCGCGCGGACGAGAGGAAGACGGCAAAGGAGGCGGAAGTGAGACAAACCAGACATGAGAAGGGAAGTCAACGGGAAAGTGAAATACATGGGGAAGAGATGATAAGGAGGGAGCAGCAATACGAAGAGAAGAGGATGTAACAAGGAAGGTAAGAACACCTACCTGATTGACATGCAGGGCTGGGTACATACGAAGTTGTCAATGACAACCATCCACACGAAAACGACCATCGTCGTGACTTCGACCATGCGCACACTGGTCAATACTACGTTCGAGATGGTGACCGTGTCAGTGAGCACTAGCTGGATCGCTGTGGCGGCTATAATCATGAATGATAAACTACCAATACGAGCTCCATTGTGATGAAAATTTCGAAAATAACGATCAGGTTAACGGTGAGGGTGTGTGACAATGAGTCACACTCGCCTACTCACTAAATGTGTCATCACGCTCGTCACCCTCCTAGCCTCCATGCTCGTCATCCAGTTGTACCCGTCGTGATTGGAATATACATCATGCCTGCCTTTATTGTTCTCATGGTGCTTTTCATGGGCGTTGCGACCTCACTATAGGCAACAAGATGGCAGTTGACGACAAAGTAAAGACAACGAGGACGGGGGAGAAGAGAGAGGAGGAGCGTTGAATAGGAGAGAGGAGGCACGGTAGTGACCGCCCTCACGGCCGTTATGTTTACCTTCGATTGAGGTTGCCTCTGTGATCATCGCGATGATAGTTGACGCGGTGCTTGGCATGGTCGTCATGCTCATCCTCGTCGTGATTGGTGTCGTCGAGATTCCTCCCGGTGGATATGCTTGCCACGATGGTTGTTGGGGTGTTTTCCATACGCGTCGTTGTTGACTTTATTTTTGTCGTAATGATCCTCCAATTGCGGTGGTCACCTCATGCAGGGCGCTGCATCTCGACATTATCATTGTTGGTCGTAGGTGCTCGTGCTCGTGGAACTACTGCTTGTTGAAAGACCATGTTTGTCATGTGTATATTCATCCCACGCGTGATCTTCCTCCCTCTGACTTTGAACAAGTCTGGCCAAGCTGACAGTCATATGCATTCATGCACTGGGCTAAGAAAAAGAGAGAGAAAGAAAACAGGTAGGGGTGAAGCTCACATGAGTCTGTCGTTGGGAATGTACCTTCCCGTTGTCGGTTCGAATACCCTTACAAGGGTATCCGCCCTGGGTTTTTGCAAATGGCAAAAATAAGTTTGATTTAAAGTTAAAGCATATCGCGCGAGGCGCGGCTGTGTCTGTGGTTTACGTTGACTGGATGGTTGACTAGAGTAGAGGGTGTGTGGGTGCGCAAATTTAAGGCGCTCGTGATCTGTTCTTTTGTAGATGATCAAAAGGCCAACGTGGTTGTCAGCCAAGTTTTTATTCCTGATTAAACTAGGATTGGAAGAATTTTTGTTTTTTGATTGGTGTGCATGTTAGTGACTTGTACGTACGTACGGAGGACAGCATCAGCAATAAATGTAATTTCTTAGAACGTTTCAGTAGATCTACGCGCTGCGTAGCACCCTCGTACGTAGACGGACCCAGGACTGGATCCAAGCGGCGATGACGCGAGGATATCGGAGTAGCGCGGAAAGACCAGGGGGGGGAGGGAAGGGGAGGGCCCGACGAGGCTATCCCCCTTGGTTTTGTCGTCGGCGCAGACGGGGCGGTATTAACAGGTCCCTCTTTGCTTTGTCTGTGGCTTCCTAATAATTAAAATTTTTCTAAATAAATTTTTATTTAACGTCGTATTGTTAAGTATTTTTTATGCTTCGGCGTCCCTTTGACTTGGATGCGAGGAGTTCAACGAGCATGTGGGTCGATGGTTGTTTTGACCTACAACGCAGAGGAAGCCTCAAAGGTGGGGACGTCGACGAAGTTTGTCGTCTGCCAACCGCAGATTGCTGCAAGAGAGGCATGAGTGCGCATGTCGTCGGGGTCAAAGGAGGTAGGCCGCGACCCAGGGTACAGTGAGGAACTGCGCAGCCGTGTCGAGTGCCCAACTCGCCTGCGTAGCCCTCTCCACCTCAGTCTTCAAAGTTCTCATTTGAATATTTGATACAACCACCAAGACCTATACCGCGGCCCGCGGCGCCAAGGCTCACGCTACAGGTTGCAGTGGGACCTCGCCCCTGATCCTGTGATTTGTTATGTGGGGAGAGTGAGTGGGAGCTCGCCCATTGGGAGCCCGAAAAAAGGTGGGTGGCCCCTGGGCAAGAACGACCCGGGGCATTACAGCAGAGGCACACAAGACTAAAGGGCGGCTCTGTTGGAACAAAGTGACCGGAGGCAGTGGGGAAGACTTACTATAGACAGTGTTCGTCGGCCTCAGGTATAGGGATGAAAGACTAATCGATCTGCCCAAGGCAAATCTTCCCGGAAGTCTCCCTCAGGAAAGTTGGAGCAACTGCGGAGACTGTCGCACTAATGTATTGGCAGACGGACGCGGTGAAGAGGACAACGAGCGCTAACTTCAAGCAAAGGGAGGCAGCTGGAGGAGTCTGAATTTGGGTGCGAAAATGTGTCGGGTGCATACACGACAAGAGAACGGGAATGGTGACGAAGGTGAAGAAGAAGTGGGGGTTGAAACCTTCTATCACGCATGATTTTTGACGAAATCGGGCGGGGAAAGGCACAAAGTAGAGGTTGAGTAGAGTAGCGTAGCTTGGAGTAGCGTAGAATAGAGGAGAGGAGAGGGGAGTTGAATTACGTTGAATCGAGTCGAGTCGAGTGAAGTAAAATACAGTAAAGTGAAGTAGAGTGTTTGCTTATGTGATTTTTTGAGCTCATACAAATAGAAAAGAATTGCGGAGAACTAGGGGTTATTGACCCAGTTAACTAGAACAACGCACTCTTGTCTAAATAGTCCATCAGAATTCTCTCTGAACACCCAACCACTCCTTGGGTTTGACTGACCATTGTCATTTTAGCAGCAGGCTGAAAAGGTTACTGATATAGGGTCTGATTCTCAAGTCTTGGTCCAAGATCTCTTTCGCATACATTAAGGAACCGTCAATAGTTGAGGAAGTATTTGCAACTTGCCTATACGAAAACCCAACAATCATATATCTGACAGACAGAGTCTTCGAAGTCTCGACACTACCAGGGAGTTTCGCCAAAAAATAGTTACACGAAGGGATTTGGCGCATTGAACACATGTGGGACAAGAAAAGAAAACAATGAAAATCAATGAGAGAACTCAGCCGACAACTTCGGGGTATGCATAATATCCGGAGTCACAGGGATTTCATCATAGAAAACATAGGATTCGTGAAAACCTAACAAAAAAAATTGTTGGGTTTGCACAAATTTTTTTAAAGATTCTGATAGTACATTTTTCAGACCTCCTACATAAACAAAATTTTATGTGAAGTAAATTAACCGCAAAGAATGAATAGAAAAATATTTTTTCATAACAGTAGGAAGTGGTGAGGAGAGAAGCAAGGTTTTTTACAAAAAATCACCTCCTTGTAAAACACCGTTTGTTTCGGAATATAAATATTCTAATTTTTTATCTAAAAAAATCATATTTATAGTTTTATAAGGTGTGTAGCATGACGAACCTATTCGGGGGTTTCTCAAACACGCATACACGTTCTCCTGTTCAAGAATACATTCGTTTGTATATGTTTTCTCATACATGGAAGAATATATTGTGTTTTGGTAATTTTTAATAATTTTTATTAAAATATTTTTTTATTTTTTAATTTTAAGTCGTGGTTGGCTAAGAATTTGAAGATGTCTTCCAAACAAAAGTTGTTTGAGTTCTTATTTTACATAACATATCTTTTTTTATAAGGGTTTTAATACTGAATTCATGAAACCTAACAAAACCACAAAACCTAACATTTTCTATAGAATGCAATTGCAAACTGTATCTTGCCCCATAGTGCAATTATAACTCGTTTTTTTGACTCTAATGAAGTTACCCCATATTAATATCTTGGGAAAACTACGCGGGGGTCACAAAAATGAGTTATAAATGTACTATGGGTCAAAATGCATTTTCTAATTGCAGTTCGGGTAATGTATACAACCCAACTTTCTGGCCAGGTAGGGTGCCCGAAGTGTGATTGCAAACTCTATCTTGCCTTGTAGTGCAATTATAACTCGTTTTTGTGACTCTAGTGAAGTTACTTCTAATTTGTTTTGTAACCAATGTCCCTACCAGAAAGTGAAATTATCATAACACCTGTGGTGGGAATGTGAGGTGGCACGTGGTTTCTAGGATTTGCTACAGGATGTGTCGAGGAAGGCCTACGGGGGCTCCACCTTGTGCAACCAAAGTGTTGTTATCGCAGGAGATACAACTGTGTCTAGTAGAAAGGACATTGTAGTGAAATTATGTGTCCTAGCCTTCAGGCTATTATGGATGGCAAGAAGAGACGGGCGCTTCAAAAGGAAAATCACGGCTCAATCAGCCCTAAGAAACAACTTCAGATCTTATGTGCGAGCACGGATCCTAGCAGAGTACAAGAGGTCCAAATAGAAAAGAAATCAGTGAAGGGTTTCAATACTGCGAAACAAACAAGGCAATGGGAGTCCCCCTTCCAGTGGGCAGGAAAAATCCGGATGGTAAGCTCTATTTTGCTCGCTTACTATGGGATGAAAGTGTTACAGCCCACGAGCTTGGTTCTCAGCTAGGTGATTCAACAAACATTTTTATTAGTCTCCTATCTAGCAGTACAAAGACAATTTTTGTTCTGTTGTGAAACAAACATTGTGGTAAGCACAAGCCTGCTCTTAAAAGGGTTGGTACATCAAGCTCTTATATGAGAATAAGGATGCTAAATTTGTTTTCCATCAGCTTTCATCTCCTGGCTATTTCAGTATTTTTTTCCTGCATGGACAAGTTTTGATAGGACGCTGGATTTGTTCTCCATCACGAGCCTAAGCTGAGTATTGGCCTTAGTATCCGGGTAAGGTTGTAAGGTCCCCGACGTCAATTTTTTTTTTTTTTTTTTTTAAGGCTAATTCTTTTAAGCCCAACCAATTTAATTACCTATCAAATATGGACAGGACGACCTTTCAAGCCTTTTCTATTGTCATTATAGTATCACGAGGAACCCCGTAGCAGCCACATTCGTGCCCAAGCCTCCAACGAGGGAACATGTGGGAGTTGCACTCAAAAGCAGATGGGCGTTACCAGCCAGGGGTCAGTCGATAGCATAAGGAGCAAGCTTCTTCGATCGGTCGATTGATGTGTCTCCCCTCCGGTCCCTTCCCCCTATGAACATCAGGAGTCTCTGCTCAATGCCACCCGGAGGGACCCTCATCGAGGGACAACCATATATTTTTCTCTCACCTCAATTCAATATCAAAGATATAACGTTGACAAAAAAAAAAACGAACTTTGATGATTTCACAAAATGTGAGGGGACGATGAGAAGGGGTGGTGCAACTACTGACAAAATGCTTGGTCTTTACGTTAGTCGGACCCCCACCGGCGGCCCCATCCCATCTCTGACTACCCTTGTTGGGGCGGGGGCAACATGATTTACCTCGTTTGCGAGGCCCTATGCTTGCAGAGGTCCCCTCTATATAGTCTTAGGAGTAGTGGTAGGAAGGTAGTGAAAGGCAAAAAAAAAAATTAAGAAAAAAAAAAGGAAAAAAGAAAGGAAAAAAGAAAAGGAAAAAAGAAAAAAAAAAACAAACTGTGACGATTTTAAGAGTAGTGTGGCGAGGCCCCTCTGCTCCACTGTTCACCAAATGACATTGTGCAAAATAAGAATGAATGTTCCGCTAGGAAATGGAAAGATCCACAACGATAATTTGTTTTTTTTTAAAATGGACCTTCTGTCTGCGGGCCTAGCTCAGTTGGTAAGGCACAAAAGTTGCATTCAGGAGGTCGTGGGTTCAATCCGCATCGGCCTCACGTACGTGCCCGGGCAAGCTTGGTGTTCTACCAGCTAGAGATAACCCGTTGGCCCCTTAAGCCAGCATTGGCAGGACCTTGGCTGATGTTGTTGGTTGCTATGCAGCGATAATATTGGCCATTAGATACCACTATGTGGGGTTGG
>BFEA01001150.1:61062-74775 GCA_003427395.1 Chara braunii
AAAAAAAAAAAAAAAAAAAAAAGGGAACAGCTCGAGGCAGACTTGGATGCGCGATTGGAAAAGAGATTTGAGGCGCTTGGATTGTCGCAACATGGAAAAATGGAGGAGAACGTATCAGGCAGCGCGAAGCCAGATGAGTTGGCTCTGTTGAGGAAGGAGTATGAAGACCTCAAGAAGAAGATCAATGACTTTATGGGAGAGACTGGCGATGATAGGACTATGTACCTCCAGAAGGAGATTATGGAGCTCCGAAGGCGGGTGATCGGCAAATAGACAAGTGACGATGTTATCGTTGCTCTCAGGGAGGAGATTGGAGAACTTAAACAATCAGCGTATGTTAAAACGAACTTCGAGAAAGAGATCGCGGGACTAAGGAGTGAGATTGAATCCTTCGGGAACAGAACGAACGAGTGATGGGGGAGGCGAATCTGTGGAAATCGGAGGCATTGAGACCGGGGAATAAGAGGGGGAGTGCTGCTGTGGGTACACCTGGTACTTCGGATCGTGGAACTCTAAAGCCACGGTGGACTGATGTCCCGAAAGATGTCGGGAGATGGAAGGAGGAGTACCAGAATCTCCGTAGCCTGCATCGATTGGCAAATGTGGAGGCAGAGTTGCTGAAGAAGAAGAGGGCCGAGGCTGAAGCTAAGAGGATGGAGGCGGAACAACAGGTTAATCTCGAAGCACAGATGAGTAAGTTGACGGCAAGCAGCGAGAAGGTGAAGGAATGCGGGGGGACTAATTTGAAAGAGAAACTTGAAGAAGTGGTTGTCTGATCCGTCAGGAAGGGAGTCAAAGCTACTCTAGGAAGGATGGGTATCTCCATCGGTGGTAGACGATCCACTGAAATCAATGACCGGGCTGAGTTTATCGAAGAGCAGAAGAAACAGTTATGACTTTTAAGGAAGGCCGGATTGGAAAGATATTGTAAGGAGGAAGGTGTGAAAATGGGCAAAATGGAGGAAACCATATGTGAACTCGCGGAGGCTAGGGCGAGGAAAGCTTTTGGAGATGAGGAGGAGGAGGAGCGGATGTCTAAACGGAAAGGACACGCATGCGAGATCAGTGATGACAGTTCCAAAGAGGCAGGTAACTCCGGTGGTGGTGAGGAGCAATTTGTTGAGCTCTAGGGAGTTTTCCCGAGCGTGACTAAGTTGTGATCAATTGCCTCTGATTGTAGGGTCAAACGTAGCTGTTCTGTTTCTCCATCTTCCTTACCGGTCCTTGTTGATTCTTCTAATGATCTTCAATTGTCTGCGCTGGGTCCTCCATATGCTCCGACCTCATCTTTCTATCTTCGTGATCAATCTTATAACAGTTTCTTTAGGCTTGCTGTGATTGGGCTTGTCCTACGTGATCAAATACCTTGGGCAGCCAAGTTCAAAGATTACCTACTTGCACTACTGATTGATGGTTATGATTTTGAAGCGTGTGAAGGACCTTTTGTGTATGCTTTGATATCGCCTTGGTCTCGTCACGTGTATATTGGCTCGACTACTTGGTCCCTTCCTATTCGTTGGAATGAGCATGTTTATCGTGCCTCTAATTTAAAAGTGATTGACAGTGGGAGACAAAACCATCGACTTTATTCATGGATGAGACGCTGTGGGGTGGGACAGTATATGGCGATTCCTTTGTTTAGATGTAGTAAGGACGATGTTTTGAGTTTGCAGAAATTTATGATTGGACAGATTTTCCCTCACCTGAACAGCCGTGATGCACAGGGGAAAACGAAGCGTAAGAGGTTGGGAAGGAGAGAAAGATTGAAAGAGAAGAGGAAAAAAGGTGTGAGTCCTCCTATCTTGAGTCTGATGCGTACTCATTTCATCTTCCATTCTACTGTTGGAATTGTTTCCTCCCGCATTTCTACTATTTTGGACTTCTGTGTTGCTAATAAAATCTATCCAGTTGGGATTGCATGTACGGGGGGGGATCTAATCGCAGAGAACTGGAAATTGGTAAAACGAAAATTTGGATCCTCACTGATTCAGTCATAGAGCCACGTTGAGTTACTGAAGAAAGTGCGGGGGATGTTCCGACCTGGAAAGTTTTTGAAGGTGACTGCTATTGTGCCCTTTCTGCCCCGTGCTCTAATCCTTAAACCAACTCTTGCTGGTTCTCTTGTCGAACCCTTCTTAGCGAAGGAATTTGAATGGTTTGGGTTTACCTATTTTGATCCAGACATATTCCACTATTCGGAGTTTTTCTGAGAAGAGCAGCCACAATACTCTGCGTGTTATTTTGTCAGGAGTTATTAAGAGGAATTTCGGAATCAATGTTCGACGGCGGCTGACTGTCAAAGTGACTTATGATGCTGTTCTGTGTAAATCAAGGATTTGATCCGTGTGTTCTCGACTTGTGATGAGCGCGGCGGCTGAAGACGAATGGAAACGGATGGTAGGGAGACGAATGAGGGTTGTGTGGTTGAAGAACAAGAGTATAGGCAATTTGATGTTTAACTTCAGGAGGATGACGAAAACTATTGGGAATGAATGCACGTGTGCAACTTCGTCTGAAGCTTTTCCACGAGTTGAGGGGCACGTTTGTTTTCGATTGAATAATTGGGAGGGTGCTCCCGCATGGTTGAGGAACAATAGAAATATTGTGAAACCGACTAAGTCCATTGTATTGGGTAGATTGAGAAGCCAGATATCAGCTTCATTAACGGAGCTGGATTTTGCGACACCGGAGGTGCGACGGGGGGATCTGTCGGAATGTTTGATTGATGAAGGGTGTTCCGCTCCAACCTGTTCGGAGGATGAGGTGATCAGATGGTAAAAAAAATTGATGGGTTGG
This sequence comes from Chara braunii, assembly GCA_003427395.1. Taxonomy (NCBI): domain Eukaryota; kingdom Viridiplantae; phylum Streptophyta; class Charophyceae; order Charales; family Characeae; genus Chara; species Chara braunii. The sequence goes on from BFEA01001150.1 coordinate 63,859, forward strand.
TGCAGGTTACTATTGATCACAACCCGGGCGATACTTTGGTCTGTTGTCCGATCAAGTATCAAGATGGTATGAACAAGTTGTTCTGTTGCAATGAGGGACTTGTTAGGATGGAGGAGGATGAGAAAGTTCTGCTGGCTAAAGCTAAAGTATCGTATGATCTGAAAGGGTTGCATAAGCTGGCGAAATGGGATAGGATGGGGTCTATTGGCAATGCGTATGTTATTCCTAAGCATAAAGATGTGCGGAAGTGGCGACCCATCTGTCCCTCCTTCTCTGAGTGTGGGGTACGTGCGTGTAGGAAAATTTCACAGGCAGTGAATGCATTGGTGTGGGGGTTGCCGAAGAGATCAAACTTTAATCTGAAAAGTGCGGATCTCCTTGTTGATTCTCTGGACACGATTACCAAGGGCTTAAAGAAAGGTGATGCTCTGCTCACAGGGGCTTTTGATTTTAAGGAAATGTTTTGTAATCTTCCTCATGCTTCTATTATAAATGCATTAGACTGGGTGATCGATTATTGGCAAACGAAGGGGGTCAACGGGGTTCTCCTTAAGTGCAGAGGAAAGGCGGCTAAGTTGTGTAAAGGGAAGGGACAGGAAGGATGGGAATCTGTGGGTTTCGATATCATCAGGAACTCTGTGCTTTTCGATCTGAACCACACGTATACTCGAGCCTGTGGGATCATTTTCAAACAGGACGTTGGGATCCTTATGGGAAAACCTTCTAGCCCGGCCATCGCTTGCCTACTCTGCGTCTTCTCCGAATTCTCCTTTCTGGCCTCTCTTGGGAAGGATCGAGATCTGGTGTATGGAGTTAGGCTTATAGATGATGTTTCGATGTTTATCCAGTACCATATCGGTGATGTTGCATCCTTGCGCAAGGCGACAAGGATATTGACAAAGTTTGAGGAGTGTTATGACAAGAACCTGTCGTTAGAATGTACCAGTAGATCTGACCGCTGGGATTTCTTGGGTTGTACGGTGCGGAACTTCGGATGGCCTGTAGGGGTGAGATGTGTGGTTGTCCACAAAAACCAGCGAACAGTTATGGACGAAGGTTCGTGTTTTCAAAATCTGCAGGATAATTGCTCCTATGTTAGTAAGAGGCAGAAAATGACAGTTGTTGGTTCTTTTATGCATAGGGCCAGGAGGTTCACAAACCTACCCTCTGCTGAGGTTGCGTTTCTCTTTGCGCTGAAAGTGGAGATGAGACTACGAGATTTTTCGGATGAACTATTTGACAAATCCCTACGGAATTTTTCTTCGAAGTTTGGAGGGATTTGGGAAGATTGGGTTTGCTGTCTAACTGGTTGGAATAATTTTTTTTCCTGAACGCGTGTGATGATGTGATGAATGAACGAATCAGGGTGGATCGTTCGTCCATGCAGGGATTTGGGTGGCGGCTCTTATTGATGTGCAAGAGGCAAGATGACGTAACAGGATGAATGAGTCATACGGTGTAAGTTTGTTCGGGCAGGGGGCACCTTGGGGTCAATGGTGACTTTGGTTGTCTTTCCTGCCTGATGCTAAGGGCAATCTCATGATTTACGATGTGAGTGGCGGCTCTTGTCTGTCTTTTCGTCTTGTGGGTTACGGGGTGAGCGGCGACCCTTACTGTCTTTTCGATTTCTAGGGGACCTTTGTCAATTTTTGTTTGAGTTTCTTTGAACTCTTGACCTTTTGGATTATGAGTCTTTGTCTTCAGTGACGATCTTGTGTGGGCGTAGCTTGGTTTCTTTGGATTTCATCACTTGACCTCTCTTGCGGCTTTCGTAGCACGGTCTGTTTTTGATAGAGGACCTTTCTGGATGATCCCGTTGGGCTTTATTTTCGGCATTCTCGGTTATCGGCCGGCTCTGTTGATGGCCCCCTTTTTTCGAACTCTTGACTTCTAGCTGTTGTCGCTCATCTGTCTTTTTGCCGTCCGATTTTAGAGTGTCTAGTTTAAATAGAATGAAGCGTACGTCAGAAGGCACTTGACTGCGTGATTGACCCCTGATGATTCCGGAACCGGCTCCGGATGAAACGCGTAGGGTCGCTGCCGGGAGGTTTGGCTATGGTTGTTACGACATGGGCATGAGGCCTATTTGAGTTACTGAGCCTGGCGAGCTGATGCTTCATTGTTATATTTTTTACAATGCTTGCCATATCGCGTTCGGGAGATTCTGACGTGTTCTTATTTTCCCTCCTTATCCTTCTATCCCTTCTTCTTTTTCTGTTTCTTCTTCTACTCTTCTTCTTTTCTTTCCGCTTGATTTCTGTTTCGTCAGATTCTCTGTCGTCCTCGCGTGTTGTTTTGGTCAGTCATGCTTGTATGGTGATGATTAGACCTGTTCGGGTCGACTTTGGTTGTACTTTGACTTTTCGCATTTAACATCGGTGATGTTATGTATTGTCCACTCACCATGCTCACAGGTCGGAAAAAACAAACAAACAATAAGCTTTGAATTACCTTACCTTAGGGGTGGGGTCCCACTAGCAAAGAGGATTGGATTGAACGCCTTAATTTCGTTGCGTTTGTGGACAAGTGCATTTCTGCATCTCTGGCTAAAACATGCCCCGATTCAGGATCTTAATCCAATCCCGGTTGCTAGTGGGACCATGTTCTAGGAGTTAGTCAGTTGGTGGATGGTCATCCATCCATCCATCCGGTCATCCTTTCACCCAAAGAAAAGAAAAAAAAAGAAAAAAAAAGGAGAACACAAGTAGGGTATGGAGGGGCCCCGTCACAGTGGTTTTTTTTTTTCTTTTCTTTTTTGTGAAACAATGGCATTTACCGCTACTTCAAAAAGGTAAGAATGGGGGGGGGCGTTGCGGCTGGGCGGCTGCGCTAAGTTAGCGCTAACAATCGCGGCTCCGAACCGGCGCCAGTAGGAGACAACGACTGTTACGTCGGGCTCCTGCTCTGCCTCGCCATCAACCCCGCCATCGCTGACGGGGTACGGAGGATCCTCTACACCTGCTCTGTTCAGGCTCCAGTAGCAACGGTGGGTTTCCTTTCAAGGCAGCCATACCACTTATGAGAGGGAGAATGACGGTTGGTCTTATTTGTCTCCTGCTGGGGTAATAATTCACAAGCTTTTATGTAAACGTGTCAAACCGAATTTAGGGTTGATGGAGAGAAGTAATTCTATTTTGGTGTCGACCTTGCGTTGTGGGATATTCCTCGCGAGGAGGTAGTGGTTTTCATAAATGGAGAGGATATGGGTGGTTCCTCTACACTTGATTTGGCTCTGGTAGCTCTGGTGAGTCTCCTTTCAAAACAGCCTTACCACACATGAGAGGAGTTTAACGGTTGGTCTTTTCTAGTCCTGGCTCCTGTCGGGGCAATCTTACCCAAGTTTTTATGTAGACGTGGTCATTCGAATTTAGGGTTGACGGGGAGAAGAAATTCTATTTTGGGGTCGTCCATGCTTGTGTGAGAACCCTGTCGAGGAGGTAGAAGTCTTAGAGAGGAGGAGGATATGGAGTCTCCTGAAGGAACCTGGAATAGTAGTCTGGCGTGGTTACGAAGGGTTGGGGAGAGAAAGACACTAGAGGAAGCTTGATTTTGACCCACCTATACGGGAAGTAATCAGAGTCTCCCAGAACAGTCTAACTCCAGGGAACATGCGGGCTACTAGGTCATCCTCCCCAATTCCATTTTCCTTTGATGAAGGGGGTCGGGTTACTCTCGGTTAGAGGTAATTGACTCTTGGACTGTGGTTTGGGACCGACACTGGTAAGGAGAGAGTGCGGGACCCTATCTAAGATAAATTAAAGGGTAGGGGGAGAGGTGAGTCATCGCCCTTAAGTTAAGATGGAAGTAGAGGGAGGGGGTGTTGGACCGGGAGGGGGGAGGGCCCACCCGCAGCCGCAGACAATTTTTTGGGAAGTAGAGGAGAGAACTAGACAAGCAATTGGGCGTTGTTACGATGAGGGTGTGTGCCACATTGTAGAAAACCTAGGAGAAGTGATAATCGATGAAAGAGAAAAGCGATTCAAAGTTAATGAATCATACGATGAAATTAAGGAAAAGTGGTTGAAAGAGAGGTCGGTTATATTCATTTTCCAATAGGAGGCGAGAGACCTTTCGAGAAGTGTTAAAGAAGATCTGGTTCGGACGTACGAAGATGGATGGTTTGCCAAACGCCTATTTAATCCATAAATTTGAGGGGGAAGGATTAAATTTGAAGGCCGGAACGTACTGTCGTACGTAGCAAAAGTGGTGGAAGTAGCCAATTGGCTAGTCCAGAAAGGCTCCATCAAGCTTACGTTGGCCAATCAAGCTTACGCTGGCCAATTTGAAGGTCGGTTCTGCTGAAGCCTTGGATGACGAAGGCAGAGGTTAAGGAGTTGAAATTGAGGGATGAGGAAGTTAACTTTTGGATTATTGCTCTTTGAGTTCCTCTGGATGCACTTTCCTATCTGTCGTCGGCTGCAAAAGGTCTGATTGGGGGGGTCAAACAAATGCACCCACCAGAAGCGGATAGAACAAGACCAAGACTGATGAATATTAAGATGAATATGAACCCAACGACACATTTTCGAGTGGAGGATACTCTAGCCATCGAATCCCCGAAAGGAGAGATGTGGACAATGGAAATAGCACCCCCGTACTCCGATTGGTGTAAGAAATGCAAGTTATATTTTCACACGGAAGAAAATTGCCCGAGGCGTGAAGCAGAGGGGAGGGCAAGAAGACCCTGGACGAACTTTAGACTACCTCCCCAAGTACCCCAAGTACCCCGCCCACAGCAATCCGCCGGCGAGCGTGCAGTAAACCAAAGTACAGGAGGGCAATCTGCCACGTAGGTCCATGCTGACCCTCGGACGACAGTCAATCAAGCGCGAGTAGAGACGGGTGCTTTTCATCAACAACAACTTCGGCCTACACAGGCAGCTTCTCAGCTCTTCAGTCAGCAAGGGTTGCAACCTCCGCTCCACCATCTATCTCAACAATTGGGACCTCAAGTGGATTTCCAACGTGGCCTCCAGGGCCCGACTCGACCTCATGCCCCTCACAACGGGAGCGCTCACTTTCAAGGTGTAGTCCCGATAGTACTTCAGACATACGATCAGCCAGCGTGGCACCTCAAGAGCTCCTCCAGCAAGGTTCCTCTGTTCCTCTGGGCGCCCATTCTTTGTACCCAGGTGCGACCCTGCCCCGAACTACACAGGGAACACCCTCCTTACTGCCACACTACCCCCCCCCCCCCCTCWWCCCCCCCCCATGTGTAGAGCCTCATCAGCTCTTTCACCCTATAGCGACTGCACGCGGGTATTACCCCTATGCCGTGGAATCTCTGGAGAGAGTTCAGGTTGAATTGAGGGAGGGAACTTTGTATAAGGGTGGCAATGCGTATTTGTCCCAAGGGGAACGTTGGTATGAGAGGAGGGAGGGGACCAGAGGCCAGTCCAGTCAAGGACAGGGGGACTCTCAGAGGAGTAGAGGAAGAGGACATCACAGTTGTGGAAGGTCAGATAGGTGGACAGAAGGTAGATCGAGACAACGGGAAATTCCGTTGTTGGGGGCAGAAGGGGATTGGAAGAAGAACCTTCACTCCTCTCATCCGGCTCGAAATCTAAGGTGCAGATGGGCAGCGAACTTATCAGAGATGATCCTACGCTAGTTGACCCAGGTTTCCTTCAGGAAGAAGGCTCGGAATCCTCAACGGGCAGCTCATTGGGAGCCAGGCCAAGAGGGGAAGCTGACTCGGATACAACAAGCAAAAGAGGCTATTGCAACCTTGCAAAGCAGCGTGGGCTAGAGACCAGATGCAGAGGCCACTAGCAAATGGAGAGAAGGATCGTTCCCCTGGTCTGTTCGGCCAGGGACTCTATTTTTTTTCTGGGTATGGCGAACGAAGAAGGAAGACCATATCTGCCATCTGTCACTACCAATAAGACACCGTTTTCAGGGGAGATCATTACAAGAACCAAACTCCTGTTTGGTGACAGATTCCCCATTCGTATAGTGCCCAGATCGACGATGGCGAACGTGGTGGTCCACTTGGAGGAGAAAAGCTGGAAATTTTATTTCGGAGAGGTTTCAGTCCCCGGTGATGATCAACCTTTCTGTAACTGGCGTGATTACTCTCAAATTATAAAAGAAGCCTGCTCTAGAGGATGGGTCTAAGGGGGCGTATATTGTCATCAGAACCCACTCCTCCTGGCCTATGACAAATCTAACCCACGCCCACTTACCCCAAAGGTCCACCTCCGAGTCCACTTCCTACGCTTGTAAGTCCCGATGTACTAGGATACCGACTCCTCTCTTTGTTCTTTGCGCAGGGGACCAAACCTGTAACCCGTCCCACCAATTGGCCAACTCCGGGATTTTTTCCTCCCCCAACTTCGACTCCTGTATGCACAGGCAGTCCAGTTTCTCATGAAACATCCAAGATTTGAGCCTCTTTCTTCGAGTCCATAGATGATGTGATGCGCAATGACTCACGCTCAGCAGCGAGGAAAAATGTCATAAATCTATTGGATTTTCTGCAAGAACGGAAGCTGGCCGATTCGTTTCGTTCCCTAAATCCAGACGACTTAGGTTACACTAAGTCTGCTACCTCTTTCTCGAGGCTGACTAACCACTAAGTCTGCTATCACAGGATAAGACACCCGATGTCTGATCACAAACCTGTGATAGCAGACTTAGTGGTTCGTCAGCCCCGAGAAAGAGGTAGAAGTTACTTCAAACTCAATGCTAAGAACTTGGACGTTCTAGGGTTCAAGGAATGGGTCACAGAATAGATGGAGTCCTGACAGTCCACAAAGGCACATTTTTCGTCGGTTGCAGAGTGGTTTGACGGGGGGGTAGCTATTATATATGGGGTACTCAATGTATGCTCTAAAATCTTGGCTAAGGACTGAAATATAGAAGAGGATAGGTGTCGAAAGTTGGTAGAAGAGGCAGAAAGAAGGATGGAGGATCACCCCATTTTGGAATTGGTCTGGGCAGCAGTGAGGAAAGCAAGATTTGCTGATTAGGATAAGCTTCAGGTGGAGAAACAACCTAGGTGGGAAGAAACGCTGAGAGTGAAGAGAATTATTTTCCAAGATAGAATGAATAAGGAAACGTTCAGAAGACTGTTCCCCAACTCGTCCTTCCACCAGGTTGTTCGGCTGGACCACCCCTTCGACATGGCGGCACCTCCGGCAACGACCCCTTCAACAATCTTGGAGTACGCCAGGATCTACTACGCGGACATCCTTACTTCAGAAAGAGAAGAGGACACAGTAGACATAGACCTATCATAGGAAATAGACATGTGGCAAGATACGACGGTAGTACTGTCTCCGAGGCAAAGACTGGTGTTAGATAGACCGGTTTCAAGGGAAGAAGTGCAACAAACTTTGAAAGAGATGGCCTCAGGGAAGTGGCCTGGAAGAGGCGGTCTTTCCGTAGAATTTTACAGAGCTTGCTGGGGGGCAATGGGGCCAGCTATGCTGGAGGTGTTTAACGGGGTCCGAGTGGGGGGCAACCTGGGTGAGCACATGACACACAGGCTGATCTCAGCGTTTTTCAAGAAGGGAGACAAGGCCAATACTTGAAACTATCGTCCAATCTCTGTTTTGAACGTCAGCTACAAGATTCTAGCGAAGACGCCGACTCTGAGATTAGGAAAGATTCTTCCGGAGTTCGTGGGCAGAGACCAGGGCGCCTTCGTAGAGGCCCGCTCTATTTTTGCTAATATTTTGACAGCGATTGAATGCATAGAAGAAATTAGAGAAGGTGACCTCAACATGGTCGTTCTGCTGTTGGACATGGAAAATGCCTATGATAGGGCGGTTGGTCCTTTGTTCTTACAACTTTACGGAAGATGGATTTCGGCCAAGGGTTCTGCCGGTGGGTAATACCCTTATACACGATGGCCACATCTTCAGTACAAGTCAACGGCCACTTATTTCTCCCTTTCAAGCTATCGAGATCGTTGAGGCAGGGCTGTCCGCTGGCCCCTTTATTGTTTGTCTTGCAGCTGGAGATCCCTCTGAACAGAATAAGGAAGCGTCCTGCTATTCGCGGTCTACAAGTCTCTGAGGTGAGGGTCGAACGAAGGCTTTGGCGGATGATTTGTTCATTGTATCAGAAAACTCCGAAGCCTCGCTAGGGGCTGTCAAGGAAGTCTTAATGGAATACTCACAGCTGTCTGAAGCCCTGGTCAATTGGAACAAATCGGTGTACCTGCTCCTCGCAGGCCATGAGCTATGAGTAGAATGGGGCATGCAACGTGTGGACCCAGTCACCGGTGAACGTTTTTAGGGGGTGCTAGTGAGCACACAGGCGATGGGGGCAGCGCAAGGGTCAGTAATCCACCAGCGGGTGGAGGCGAAGCTCGGAGGGTGAAACTCTACGGGGCACTTATCCTTATTCGGGCGCGCTATGGTAATCAACGTGGCACTTTTCTCCCTCATATGGTACATTGGGACGGTAAGGGAAACCACCAAGCCAACTTTAACCAGCATCAGGAGGCTGGCTTCGAAGTTCCTATGGAAACTTAGAGCAAGGAAAGAGGAGAGGTTTAAGATGGCTTGGGATCTGGTCACCTATCCAAAAGAGCAAGGAGGACTGGGTCTGACGGACCCCCAGAGGAGGATTCAAGCACTACTACGAGGGTGGTTGACCAAAGTCTCGCTGGTGGATGAGAAGGATGATTGGGTCCTACTGGCCGAACTGATCCTGATGAGAGAATGGAAACTCTCCAGAAGAGAAGATGTTTGGGTATGTTTTTTTGTGAAATCCTTTACGAAGACACGACTTACCTCGGAATTCTGGGAAGCAGTTCGGCAGGCATGGATCAATCACCCTCCAGATGAGAGATCCCCTCCACAAACACAAGAAGAAGTTCTCCAGCAGGGTCTATTTAAAAATCCGTGGCTTGTGAACGAAGATGGATCCCAGTTTTCTGCTGGCTCAGCACCTGCCACCTTTGGTAGGGCATGGATTAGAAGAGGAATTTCTGAAGTGGTTGATCTGTGGTCACCTCTGCTAGGTAACTGGAAACCCTTCGAAGAGATACAACGTACTTTGCAAGGTCTGAGGGCGGTAAAAGCACTCTGGAGATCCATCTTAAGGGCAATGCCCAAGCAATGGATTCAATTGCTTGGACCAGAAGGTCTAGATCTTGTAGGAACGTGGTACCTCTCAGACCCAGCAGAAGGTGAAGGAGTGGTATGGAAAATACAGGGATTGACACATTGCGGGTTTAGGGAGGTACAAAGCTGGAAAGTGGACAGACTAACTGGTGCTCTACAATTGCAAGGAGAAGAAGTTGTTAGACAGTGGAGGAACCCGACACAGATCAAAGTACTTGAAGACAAAGACCAAGAGGGAGTGATCCGGAAAGCGAAGTGGGTAAGACAGATTCCTCTAATACAGTTGTGCATTGATCCTAAAGCTAGGAGTTGGACGGGAGGTAAACTGGACCTAGCCAATTATGTGGTAGCAGAGTCCTACAAACGGGCAGCTAGCAAGTCAAGATCCCTGGTAGACACAGCAATCACCAGATGGGGGTCAGTCCTATCAGAAGATCTCGTGGAAAGAGCTGACGATTTTAAGAAGTTGTGGAGCATCTTGATGGAACTACCTTGTAACGCCCAACGCGACTTTCTGTGTTCGGAGTGTTGGTGGGCCCGGAAGTGCGAAAAGGGGTGTGCCAATGATCTTAGGAAAGTGGGGGTGGAGTTCCAGGTCGGAACTGGAATCTCCTGTGTCAAGTTCCAAGGGTAGACGTGCAAGCGTCTCTTTCGGCTCAGAGTTGGGGTGATGGCCGATCTCGCGGCCTAATCCTTGTACGGTGTTAGAGTGGGGCGCCGCGAGCATCCCAGTGGGAATGCTCGTACCGTTGTCGGTCGGCGCAGGTCTCCGAGGCTGAGAAGGATGAGTTGTGCTCCCATTGTTTCGTTTCGGGACGGGTTCGTCGAGTGATCCCTGCCGGATGGTACTCGTCGCGCTGCCGACACTTTGAGCACGGCGGTCGGGGCCAGAACCGGGCTATGGACTCCCAGGGGACGACGAGTAGTTGGTGATACAGGAGGATGACGTAATAAGGAGGGAAACTAGTGGTGATGGCCACAAAGCCTGGGGTTAGAAGGTAATGCTGGTTTCGGCTATCGGGATAATCCAGGATCCTCGAGTCTCGATTAATGGCCAACTGGAAATCGCCTCTGCATAGTTGCTCGTTTCCAGTTCGGCAGGGGTACTCAGGATTCCGTGAGTTTCATTGTCGTCTGGCTTGTTGTCGTCTGACTTGTTCCCTTTCCCAATACGTTCGGTATTCCGGGTCTCTCAGGCTCTCACGGTTGGTAATCCAATAGGGAGTTTCGATCGCCATATCCTATTTAGCGGAATTTGGCGCAGGCATCTTCGACCAGTGGGATCGGGTTGGCTCTTGCACGCGCACGCGTAGGCTGCAGGTCACCTCTGTGGGCGGCTGCCTGACGCATACGTGCGCATGAGCCGGTCTATCATATCAAAGACCGCGTGTGAGTGGGTTACCGATGATTAACTTGCGTGTCAGTTTGTCCTATATGCTTGCAGACCTTCCGTGCAACTATTATCCAAATCTCAGACAGAACCAATTAGTGCATTCATGCTCACACCAAAAAGAGGGCAGAGTTAGTTTTGTGAATCCAAAAACTAACGCACCCTGACTCAAAAACAAGTGGTTGGACACAAATTGGAGATTGGAGGCAACAAAAAGGAAAAAGGGACGCGCGTTCATTCATCCTCATGCATATGTACACCCAAAGCAGATAGTCCGAGATGATATACACAAGAAATCCGAAAGTGCGGCAACAAAATCGACCAACGTTGGAATCAAAACTTAACATAGAAGGTAGCGAGAAAAAAACATTGTTCCACCATCTCTCTCTCTCTCTCTCTCTCTCTCTCTCTCTCTCTCTCTCTCTCTCTCTCTCTCTCTCTCTCTCTCTC
>BFEA01001150.1:74870-88114 GCA_003427395.1 Chara braunii
TCTCTCTCTCTCTCTCTCTCTCTCTCTCTCTCTCTCTCTCTCTCTCTCTCTCTCAATGCGGGCAGACCGTCGCCCCGCATCTCCAAAGCCACACAGAGTCGTCACCCTGCTTGGCCTGAGTGTGCAAGCCAGGTTCGCCCACGTGCCGCAGTTCGTCGCGACCACGCGTCAACCCTGCGCACTCAGCACCAGCTCGTCGGATCGCCCAACTCTCATGCTTACTCACCTTCCAAAACTTGCCCGTTAGCCGACCCTCACTAATTGCGCTAACCTCGAGGTTCTTAGAGAAAGAACTTATCGCGCTTGTGAAATTTATAGCATGCATGCTTGCTTGAGGGATACGAGATTAGCACCAAATGCTGAGAAAGAGAAAGGAGGGAGTGGCTACGTCTTCAATGTCCAGGCCGCGGCGCGGGGGACGAAGCCACTCTCCGCGCATCGATCCGGGCATGCAACCGTGGGAACCACTTAGAACAGAGGAAGAGTGTGCATGCGAAGACGAGGCGGGAAAGAAAGAAATACGAAAGYCATCAAGAACAAGAAGATTACAGTTGTGATTGCGCCCGCCAAAAACTACAGTTACACAGAGGATTAAGGCGCGGACGGAATCATAGCCCAGACCCTGTCGGAGCACGGCGCGTGCGAGCAAGAAGCGTCGTGCCGCCAAATTACAAGGTGACTAAATTCCTAGTCTAAATCCTAATTGCAAGAGAAAATTTCAAAAAGAAAAAAAAAAAAAGGAAAAAAATAAAAATAAAAAATTCTGAGAGTTTGCGGGGGCTCGACATTAGTTTGAATTTCGAAAACGAAAATTTCCGCGTGCTGATCACGCCAAAATTCCTAGTGCGCATAGCAGAACAAGAAAGAAGTTATGGCAACCATTATTTCTCGCGCTCGCTAGGGCGCAGTCACTTAATCGTCAGCGCGGGACTTTCCGGGCACCGGCCCGACAACTCCAACGAAAACGAAAAAGAAGCGAGGGCATCCAGGCAACTTGCCTCACCGATCCCACTTGCGCCCCGTCACCCATCAAGGCCCTCCTGTTTCCCAACAGCAGCCTCGCCCAAGAAGTCGCGCGATTACAGAAGATAGCTCGTCACAACCTGACGTTAAGCAGACTAGCCTACTCTTGATGCCATCACGGCTGGTTACCCCCTCGACAGTTTGGCTAAACAGTCGTGGTGTACCAGTCCCTATGGTTTGTACTATATGTACATGGCCATTTGAGTCCACCAAGCACCTTTGGTGGGACTGTCCAGACTCAAAAAAGAATCTGGAGATGGTGGGCTCATCACTGGGCGCAGTTGGGGGGTCAAGGTGTACAATGGGAAGAGAGATGGGTTCTGTTAGGGTTTGTTAAGGAGGAGGACACCCACAAAAGGTTGGTCGTACGTGGCACATGTAGTTCGTGCAGCAATCTGCTCAGTTATCTGGGCTGACGGAAACAGATCCAGGATTGAAGGCAAACCCTACGCAGACACAGAGATTAAGTCAGTTGTCAAACGTGCTTTGCGACAGGCAATCTGGGCTGAATGGCGGAGAAAGGCCAAGTGTGGCAAAGCACCAAGGCGAATGCTGTGGTGGTTTCTTAAAACCTGGACGATTGGCTACCGCCTAGCCGGAGTTCACGGAACAAGAGGATTGGTGATATTGTGACGAACCACTTTCTGTACCGCGTGATTTTCTGTGTGGTTGCACTGAGGGGTCCTAAGTTGGGAAGGTTGGGCCAATTATGGGAGATTGGGATGAATGGGAAATTGCATCAGTGTCCTCGTTTCTTTGTCTTTTTCGTCGCCTCTTTTCGGATGGTTGGGTTCGGAGCCGGGCGAGTCCCGGGGCGACCGATTGATTGATCGGTTGTGTCTGCGGCGCGTCGACGAGCGCGCGATTAATAAATATTGACGTCATCTCTTTTCTATATCGGTTTCATAACTTTTTGGGCGCGGACATCGAGCGGGAATTCGCTTCGTTCTTTCTTGATTTTTTTTTTTTTTTTTTTAATTCTCTTTCAAATTTTGTCGAGCCCCGATGGCTCTCGGAATTACGGACTTTCCTCCCGGAACCTGTACTCTTGCTTTTTCGCATTAGTTACGAATTTAGGAATTTTGTAATTAGGACTTTTTTTTGCCGCGCGGCGCTTTTTGTTTGCGCGCTCCTTTATGCGGCTGCAACGGAATTCTGATTAATCAGCGCCTTTAATCGGACGTGTAACTGTAATTTTGGGTTGGCTCCATTGTAACTGTATCTCTCTTCTTGCGCTTCGTCTTTCCCGCCCTCTTTCTCTTTCTTTTGCCGCATTTTTTTAGCTACGGACTGCATGCTCAGATCGATGCGAGGAAAGTGGCTACGTCCCCCACTCCGCGGCCCGGTCATGCAAAACGTAGGCACTCCCTCTCTAATCTCCCCTCTAAGTCTTGGTAATCCCGTGTTCTTCGCGCATGCATGCACGCTATAAATTCCGACTGCGCGATTAGTTAGCACTCTTAACCAGCAGTTGGAAGCTCGGGGTTGCGTGATTAGAGAGGGTCGGCACACGAGCGAAGTAAGAGGTGAGTAGAGCAGGAGTCGGGCGACCCGACGAGCTGGTGCCAAACGCGCAGGGTTGACACGGGCCACGACGGACTGTGGGCGCGGGCGAACCTAATGGGTGCGAGAGGACTAAGCAGGGTGACGGCTTCGTGGGTTGGTGCGCGACGATGGATTGTCAGCATCATAGAGAGAGAGAGAGGAAGAGGGAGTTGAGGGTGATAGACGCAGTTTTGCTGTTCTTTTATCTTTTCTCCCTCATGTCTCGTGTACATAAATTTTGATTTTGGCTCAGGGTGATCTGCCCATTTTCTATTTTTCGGAATTTGAACTTTTTTTTTTTTTTTTTTTTTTTTTTTTTTTTTTTTTTTTTTTTTTTTTTTTTTTTTTTTTTTTTTTGCTCACACCTTGTCTCCGAGGCACTATGTGTATGCTGCTGAACGAATGGTGTATGGATATCATGATTGGCTGCTTATATCTCTACAGGATCCTTGTCTTTGCTTTTGTTTGTCGCATTAGATGCACTCGTAAGTAGAATAGGAATTTTATGCAATCGGTAATCCAGTCCTTGTCTTCGCGTGTATTTTGATTGAGCTGATTTCGGTCGTTGCATCTTGCATACTCAAAACAGCACGAAGTGATTAGACGATCGGATGCCGGGCTCGGCGAACGCCGCCCGGGGACACATGTAAAACGCGATCTGAGTGCGCACTTACACGTATCCCCGGGCGTCGATCACAGGCGCACTGACTGATTGGACGGGGCTATCCCGGGGTCCGCAACAGTGCAGTCGCCCCGCACGAACACGCGCAAGCCTGACGTAGTTTGCGTGGCCTGCACGTGCTCGCACGTGGTGATCGCGTTTACCACGGACCACCGCAATGGAACACTGACACGATCCTGGAATTCTGACTCATCATACGACCCGGATTACTTCACCCCTTGGATAAACGAACTCCTCCGACAGAGATACCTTTGCCTAACCGAGAACCGACTGTGTCCTCGGGAATTTCACTGCGCCACCACTAGTGACCCCCGGTGCTCTGACTTCCCCTCTCCGGACCACACCTACTACTTCATCCACCTGGATTCGTCGTTATCACCACCAGTTTCCCTCCCTTTCGCCTCCTCCTTCCGTATCACCAACTCAGCGTCGTCCCGTGGCCGGCCATAGCCCCATACTGGTCCAGTATGCCCTGCGGAAACTGCCGACGACCCGGTGGTCAGAGGACCCCGGAGTCCCGGAGGCCCAACCCAAACGCGCGACGGCCAGCGCCACGTGGCAACCCCCGACGGCCTGAGTCGTCGGAACCCCATCCACCCCGAGGGGACCCTCCCGCAAACCACCGTCCCCGAAACCAATGGCTCGCCCGACCCTGAGCAACCCACACGTACCATCTGCTTCGTGACCAGAGGCGACCCGCCCTCTCTGCCAAATTGCACTCGTGCCCCCGAAGAACCCTGCCACAGGAGATCTCAGTTCTGACCTGGGACTCCACTTTGCCCAAAAATCCTTGGCACACCCCTTTTCGCACTTCCAGGCCCACATCTCACCCCGATCAGGAAGTCGTGTTGGGCGTGAGGTTGGTATCTGAGCCCGACACGTGGCCGGGTTTTAGGATTAATAGCACACTAATTCGGTGATTTGGCTAACCGAGAGCGACCTCGGCCCCGGAACTCGCATAGACGTGACCCCATCGTCACTCGAAGCAGATCAGCTAACTGACGGGCAACCCACAAGGCTGCTAATATACAAAACCCGAATCCGCAGCAGAATGCTAACCAACCAAATCCTAATCAACCCGCCCCACGAGCCCGGGCTCCCATGACGCCACCAGATCTCTATCTATTTGATCATGCGCACCACCTGGCAGGAGCATGGTTGTCCACGCTCCGAGCACAACAGTATGACGATAACGAAGATCAGGTAAACATCCCCGCTCGATTAGGAGGAGACACTCATCACTGGTTTAGTACCTATGTATGGGTCGATCTTCAGACCTTCGAACGAGACTTTCTTAATCGATTTGATTACGTCCACCCAGAGCAAGCGCTTTACATGATCAAGGACCGAGTGCAAAAACCTCTCAAATCCGTTGCAAAGTATCGAAACTTGTTCTTTTGAATGTTTGTGAAAATTGAGCGAGGCGAGCAAGTAGGGAGAGATCTGCTCATAGACAGACTCCGCAGTCGAACAATAAGGGCGAAGCTGCAAAAGCAGTTTTCCCCCATCAATCATACGCTGCAACACATCGTGGCCGCTGCAGAAGAAATGGAACAGAAGTTTGCGGCGAAATTCCTGGAGGTTGGAAGGAGAAGACTATTCTAGGGAGGGAGATTCGTCCGAACTCGCAAGAGCAAAAGGCGAACTGGCTGCGCTACAAAACAAGTTCGAAAACATGGGGTTTGTGTCGGGTCCTGTCACCTACATAGAACAGATAGCCCCTAAACATCCGATTCCAAGTGAAATCTCGAGTGTCCCTGTTCCTGTGATGCCGACACATGTACGAACGGCACCCCCGCCCCCAATTGAGACTCTCGTACGATCGAACGAATCAGCTGCCATATTCGAACTGACCAAAACATTGATTAGTCTAATCCAGAAAAGCGAAAAGGAACAACGAGAGCACAACGCTCGGTTGGAAGCCATGATGAGAAACATGCGGCCCATCGCAGTACGCGCCCCTCCAATCCAACAAGGGCTGACCCCGGCGCCTGCTCTCGTGGGAGCCGCAAACAATCTGAATGTCTGTTATGCATGTCATCAACCAGGGCATCTAGCCCGTGACTGCCCCCACCGACCCCCGCAACAACGGATCGGGGTCGCACCAGTGGCAGCGGCCCCTGTCGCTAACGAACCAGGGAGGGTAGGAGCTCTCATGGAAGAATGGAAGGTGTGGGAAGTGCGGTAGCGACCACGGAAGAAGCTGCTGAGCTTATTCCGTTCGATCAGTATGTATTGATGGGCTATCCCGGACTCAGAATGATCGGAACGATCAGGCTGGCACCAGAATAGAAAGAAGTGGCGGAGTGGCGACCCTCTCCAGGTGAAATGGAGTCGGGAGGACCCACTTTCATCACTGGGGAAATTGATGTACTGAACATCGTCCAAACTTTGGACCTTCGGATTCCACTCCCGATCGGCTATTTGCTCTCGATCTTTGAACAAGCTAATGAACGGATGTTACAACACTGCAAGGCGAATCGGAAACGATTCGCCCTCGCTCGAACACCAAACATAAAAGCCCCACGCCAGACGAAAACGCGACTGGCACATCGGATCCAATACGGGTAGGACTAATACAGAAAGATGATCATTTTCTACGGATTAAACCCATCTCTCTGAAATCTGTGGAATGCGACATCGAAATCTGGGGAATTTCATACAATGCAATCATTGATTCGGGAGCCGCTGTTTTGGCTATCTCGCCGAGAGTAGTTGAGAGGGCAGGTAGGAAAAACGACCTAATCATGCTTTCGGAAAAATATCATCTCGTATCGGCAGATGAAGAAAAGATTAAAACAGTGGGAAGAATGACCAATGTCGCTTTCCGATTCAATTTTGGGAAAAGTGCATGCGCTGGGAGATGTAGTGGTGTTAGATGTAAATACCTACGACGTTCTTCTCGGACTTCCCGCTCTTGTGGCATTACGAGCGAACCAGGACTTCGAGCGAAGGTCAATCATCCTCCGAAATACAGGAGGAAAGCCCTATGTTGTACCAATGAGACCGACCCTTCGTACTACCATCAACGCAGTTCTGCAAGTTTCGCCGATGTTAGCGGGGACTCTCCGTATGATCGCCTGGGAAGACGATGAGCCATAATCGAAGGATGCGGATAGCAGTGACGAAAATGATTCGGAAATCTTAAAGCTAGTGCGACAGCGTATTTGTTACCCGCCGCCCCGAACGATCGCAAGAACAATGTACCTAACTAATCGGAACATCCAACGAACCAAGGCGATGATTTTGGGTGAACCCCTCATACAGATTTCGAGGATGGTCGATTCTTTGGAACCCCCTCAAACCCTGTACGAAGGAATCTCCCCTCTCCTCACCCGATATAACGACAAGAAACACTATTGCGATATAACGGATCTACCCAAGTCCCTATTGACACCTGCAAAAGAGGTACGACTGTTACGCCTGGGGGCGGAGGCGAGTTCTCTGGAACCCCCTGGGCGTCTCGAGGCCGAATCAGACGAACTCGGAATAAAGATCGCAACTAAAACGGTGCCATGGCAAGATATCTGCGACGGGATCACCACGGAAGGACACGTGGCCATCCGGGAGGAAGATGCCCAGATGATGGCCACGGTGTTCTCCTGGCGATCGGATCATTCATTCATTTCTGCGCCACCCGATGTGGCGAAACAAGCACGCGCAAAGCAAATCGACGTACGAATCTGGGACCAGCCTTTTGAGTTACACGTTCCACAATACGTACCTGATGAGATACACCGAGTAATTGCAAATATTCTGATAGAATATCAGGGAGCAATTATTATAACCGACACTGACATTGCCTTGTCGTTGGTTATCCAACACGAAATTCAGAAGGGAAATCATTCCCCCATCCACTGCAAGCCTTACCGATATTCCCTGATAGAACGAAAAAAGGTTCTTGAACGAATTCGGGAATTCGAAGCCAGTGGGTGGATCGAACCCGCCACCAAACCATGGTCATTTCCCATAATGTTAGTACCGAAGAAAAACAGATCAATTCGCATATGCATCGATTATCGCAAGCTGAATGAAATCACGATTAAAGATGTGTATCCCCTCCCCCGGATTGATGATTTGTTGGATGCGATTGGATGCACTAATTATTTTAGTAAGTTTGATATTCGGCATGGCTTCCATCACATTCTGGTAAGGGAGGAAGATAGGCCGAAGACGGCCTTCGTGCTGTTTGAGGGAACGTGGCAGTGGGTTCGGTGTCGGATGGGGATTTGCAACACGCCTGCCACGTTTCAACAGGCGATGAACATGACATTCCAGAACTTCGTCAACAAGACGCGGCTAACTCAGGGAATGATCAATTTCTGCGTGATCGTATACATGGATGACATCCTTGTCTACTCGGAGACCTATCACGGGCATGCACAACACATTGAGTGGACGCTGGGAGCACTGAGGGATGCTGGATTCAAGATCGCACTCGAAAAAAGCGAATTTTTCCTTTCAAAAATTTCGTTATTGGGATACATCGTGACGCGTGGAGGACTGCGGCCTGACTCGAGAAAGGCGCGACGGTAAGAGAAGCTTCGGTTCCCACATCGCTGACGCATGTTCAAGCCTTCTTAGGATTGGCATCGTAGTATCGTCGTTTCATCAAGGGCTTCGTCGCGATTGCACGACCATTAACAAACCTGTTACGAAAGGACCAGCCTCTCAGTTGGGACGCGGAGTGTGAGCAGGCCTTCGCGACCCTCAAGGACGCTCTGGCGACGACACCTATTTTGATCCGACCGGATCCCTCGAAAACAGTTCATTCTTATCACAGACTGACAACCAGAAGCTATCTCCGCTATTCTAGCACAGAAGGGGAACGATGGTCGCGAACATGTCATCGAGTACGCGTCGCGAACGGTGCCAGACGAGCGGAGAAATGACTCAACACCCCAAGGCGAATGCTATGCAGTAGTCTGGGAAATCCAGCACTTTCATCTGTATCTCTATGGACAGGAGTACCGCCTTGTGATGGATCACGAGCCTTTGCTGACCTTGAAGAAGCTCACTAATTACACGGGCATGGTTGGTCATTGGGCGGTACGGCTCCAGGAATACGACTTCGACATCATCCATCGGAAGACAGAAAGGCACGGCAACGCGGACGGACTGACACGTCTGCATAGGCCCGCTGAAGTACCGAAAGCCGAGGAAATCACTCCGTGGAAAGAGTCGGAACCGACAAACGGACCTAAGTACGGACATGTGACAGTTCTCCCACGTGGCAAGAAGCAGACTAGTGGCGATGGGTGACGAAGGTAACCTCACTACCCCTCTTTCTCTCATCTCCTCTTCGTCTATTCTCTCCCTGCATGATAAATTTTGCTATTTTTGCGAAGCAATTTCGCGCGTATACTCCGTCTCCATGTGTCCTAACGGGGAAGGGTATGCGGAATGGATAGACTGCCGACAGTGTGTCGCACGAGCCCATGGCTCGTGCATCCAATACCGAAATGATAGTAAACCGTGGTTATGCCCCTAGTGTCGGGTTGACAAGATCCTGACCGAAGCTCGCTTTTTGGATGCCACGTCAGAAGGGTTGGAAAAGACCTGGAAGTTTCGAAGGGCCGAGGTATGGACCGACATCGCCTTGATTGCCACCTTAGTGGGTAACCCCCTCCAGGATTTCACCAAGGAAGATCGGAGGAGGGCTAACGAAAGGGCTCGGGATTATCGATGGATAGAGGGTAGGTTAGAAAAACGGAAAACGGACGGCAGTAGGATTTGGATGGTTGTACCGCATCCGTTCATGAGGTACGACTGGGTGAAGACGGCACATGAGGAAACGACAGCCCATTTTGCCGTACGGATTACAGAGTCAGCAATCGACAAAAATGAGTGGTATTGGTCCAATATTCGGGACGATGTGAAATTCATCGTCGTGAACTGTCAAGTCTGCGCTGTGGACAAGGCGCCGATCCAGCCACCAAGGTCGATAGTTCCAACGGTAGTAGAACGGTCGTTCCAAAGGGTGAGTACGGATACTACCGATATCGTGGTGCCCCCTGGTCCTAATAGTTGCGAATATTCAATCCTGTTGGTATTTGTCGACCATTTTTCGAAATGGATCGAGGCCTACCCCTGTCGTACATGACAAGCCGCCGAAATCGCGCGATATGTTAACCGTTTTCTTAGGATGCACCAGGATGCGGAAGAAATCTTGACCGATAACGGGGCAGAATTCAGAGGGGAAGTGTTAAGGAACCTGGTCATACACGGTGTCGTTGTACGGAACACCGCGCCTCACATGTCACAATCTAATGGACTGGTAGAAAACGCCAATAGGGTGATAAAGACAGCACTGCGACACAACATCGTGACGCGGGATCCGAGGCCCCTGCCCGATATTGTCGACCACATCTTAGCGGTCCATCGCGGAATGCCCCATGAATCGACGGGTTTGAGCCCCTTTCAATTAAGGACTAATAGCATTGCTTGCATTTCGATACCAAGCCTACCTGACGAATCAACGCTTAATCGTCGGCCCACAAGGGCCACCGCGCGAGACAAGGCCAAGTGGCACCTAGAGTTAATGGAGCGGTCCCTCCCCAGGCTAGCCCGAAAACGCTAGAAAATGACCGAGTTGGCCCATGGCCGACATGTCCGAAGCTACGAGGCCCGGAATGGGAATGCAGGTCCACGGCCCCTGTACAAATTGGGGGACATCGTGCAGGTAAGGAAATGTGCTCGCCAGGGTAAGCTAGCGCCACGATTCTTCGGGTGATTTCACACGATTGAGCTTGGACCGAACGGCGTGAACACCATGTGGCTTGCGCCTAAAGTCTCCGGCAGCCGATCGGCTCGTCCGATCATCCGCCACGTGTCTTACCTTCGTCCCCTTCCGCCTTCCCCATCTTCGCATACGTCTGAATCCTCCTCCGCTGCGGAAGAAGACGACGACCGCTTATCGTATGTCTCCCCGTCTCCCCCTCGTTCTCTTTCCATTACTCCGTCTCCATCGCCATCGCCACAAGTTTTCTTACGGAGCGAGCTCTCGACAATTCGTTGCTGGTACCACGGTGTCACATCTCGGCGATTCGGCAAGTTCATCATCCGCGGCTCAATCCAGACCTTCGACGACTTGCGCAGTTCTTTTGTACTCAGGGAGTGTACGCGGCTGCTGAGTTTCGTTTTGCAGGAAGTACCCGAGCGGTTGTGTTGGCAGAAGCGGTAGAAGTTCATCGGCGATCGGCTCCAGGAATCAGCCACGTGTCTACGGTGGTCGCCTTTCGTGGCGACATCAGCACCATTGGTCCGTTGTGACATACAGCTATCAAGATCAGGCTCCGGCTGTGGGCACAGCAGTTGGCGGCGGAGTGGAATCATTGGCTCACGCCCCACGGAGCCAACCTTTTTCCCACGGACGACGTCGATTTCGACGGGATTCGAACCTTCCAGCACGAGCCGGTGGTGGTGCTCCCGGAACTCATCCTCTTCCCCCGTCCTCAATGAACCCATCCCCGATTTCCACCTTCGACCTCCCCTCCTTTTTTTCCACCTTCTGGCAGTCCGGAGTCCATCCGCGTCTTTCCTTTCGTCTGGAATCACTTGTTGTCCCCCTCCTCGACCCCTTGCAGTGGAGACATTGGCGAGAGCACTTCATAGAGCTATCGGTGTGTCTGGTGGGAGTAAGGGTCACGTGGACGCAGCACAGAGATCACCGCCAGCGGGCCGAGTACCTCGAGTTGCTTATCATCCAGGCGTGGCGAACGAAAGTCGAAGGCGATCTGCTCGGATTCCTCTTCGGATCGGTGCGGCCTGATCACCGCCAACCGATCGTACACGAGTTAACGGTCCCTCTTGCACAGCTGGCTGACGATATCCCTCTTGAGATCGTCTCGCAGAGCGACGATAGCCCGGTCCCAGGAGGAAGTAGAGGAGTCAGAGTACAAAGGATTTGAGGAGGAAGTGCGTGACGAGGCTGGGGCGCAAGCCCAGGCGCAAAAAAGGGAAGAAATCGCGGTCGGGAAGAGACAACTGGAATTCGCCAGCATAGCCGGCCAGCCGCTCATCGACAATCCGGCCTGGGATCCCGAGTCGCCTAAGCCCGAGGATGGAGCTGGCGAGACTTCGGCGACGGAGCAGATCCCCCTCCCCCTCCACCACCGACCGCCCATCAACTCGTCCACGTACCGATGCGGGGCATCGGGCTTCGTCCCCGGTCCTTATCCCGTCGTCCCCTTGATCACCTCTCCTTCCGCCAGATCACCATCCGCGTCACCTTCCCCGCCAATCCTTTCCCCATCGATGCCTTCCACTTCTTCTACACTACCCGTCTCGCTGTCACTGTTCACCCCCACCCTTCCACCCGATGCGCCCAACCTGTCTTCTGCCTCCATATCCTTTTCCTTAGTGCCACGTGGCGAGGCCACAATATGATCGAGGTATATTGCATGATTACGGGGACTATCCCTGCATGCGAGAACCACGATCACTTTCGAGCGGCCCTCTTTCGAACCYTCACCACCCTCTACCCCGACTACCTCGCGTCCCTCCCTCACACAGGCAACKGATTCCCCCGCTTCCACCGGATCGTTCGTTATCAGGAACTCCAGGAGATGGTGGCCGGAATGGAGAGCTTYCTTCCCCCGCTACCTATCAACCCTCCTCGCCACCCCTCCATGTATCGYCCCCCCTTTCCCYTCCCCAACGCTTGCTGATGCAGGAATAGTGGACACGTGTCCTGACGGCGACACGTGTAATCCCCTCCTTGGATTGACAAAGACTCTCCCTGAGGAATTAGTAGTAGAGCATTACTGTCACGATTGGACGACGTCCACACGCATTCAAACGGTAAGTGGTATGGAAGAGCTCCGCGTGTCGACCGATTAGAGAGATCGACACGTTGTTAGGAAACCCGGGGAGGGGACCCTGTTCGTCGCTGAAGCCAAGCGGTACAGTGCCTGTCACTTCACTGTCCGCGCTTCAGAGGTCCTCAACGGCGCAACAGGGAGTGGGGTGCAAATCTCCCCTGTCACAACCCACCTGAATGCCCAGCCGGAGGGCTATCATGGCGTGACCGAATAAATGGAAAATTTGAGCATAAATAAAGGGAAACAAAAGCACAGACTTTTAGTTCTAAGATTAGTCCGCGCTTATCTCAAGGCGAGTATCAGCCTTTTGCAGATTTACAGAGGCAGATTTGAGGTCTGCTTTGAATTAATAATGCACAGATTTGGGACAACAAGGAAAAATCAGCAAAATTTTTAACTAGTACACAGTCTCGCAATTCTTGCCATGTAATAAGAAGGGGGGGTGAGTCTGCAGTTCACTATCAATCAGTAAGCGACATGCTCAACTCGCCCTGCCCTGGACTGTTTCCTATAGTCACAGCGTGTAGTTCCGTACAATGCCTTGAGAACTCTCACAATCTGTTGCAAGTCACGGGCATCGACCTGGTTGACTAATAAGGCACGATCAGCCCTTGATCAAGTCGAGCACACGTGTMTAGTGAGTACGCACCCCGATGTCAGGGAGCTCAAATTCGAGGACTGACTGCAAACCCACATTTTCGATCAAACAATTTCCAGTCTTGTCTTCGTCYAAGTCTGCGAAGGTGTTCCCAGTGCACTCAAGGCTGATGAGCCAGTTATCTGTCCAACTGCTCTATTTAAATACAAGTCATACAATGGTAATTAGTGTGCCCAACACTTGATGAACCAGCTGTGTGATCAGCTGCTGTATTTGAGTTCATAGGTAATTAATGCATCAGCAATTATGTGAACAGCAGCTGTATTTGAGTTCCGAGGTAATTAATGCATCAGCAACTGTGTGATCAGCAGGTGTTGTTTTCAGAGGCAATTAGTGCACCATCACTTGGCGAGCCAGCTGTTTTTGCTTTCTCCCGCTTTGCTTCCTCCCTTTCTTTCTCTATACCCAATTCACTACAAAATCTTATTGTCCTCTCTCTCTCTTACTCACTTTCTCTCTCAATCAGGCACCGACTCTCTCTCTCTCTCTCTCTCTCTCTCTCTCTCTCTCTCTC
>BFEA01001150.1:122206-140491 GCA_003427395.1 Chara braunii
GTGTGTGTGTGTGTGTGTGTGTGTGTGTGTGTGTGTGTGTGTGTGTGTGTGTGTGTGTGTGTGTGTGTGTGTGTGTGTGTGTGCGCGCGTGTGCTGATTCTTGAGTGAGCATGGTGTATGGAAGTGTGTTCTTGTCTACTCGTTTTTCCCCTTTTCATTTGGCATAACATGAGAACACTGTGATGTTACCTATGGAAAAGGAAAGCTGGTTATGATGTGATTTATTTTTGGGAACATGAAACGCTTTTGCTTAAACTAGCGCAAGTTGGTCCCGTTGGAACAGGGAAAACTGGTCATGATGTGATGTATTTCTGGGGACATCCCATGCTGATCTGTGGGACTTGGTGACATCTCTGTTTGCGGTGGACACAAAAAACAGGAATTGGGGTGAGCCATGGTTTTATATGGAGAAGACGGATCAGATTGAGGGAAAGGTCATCGCGCAAACGAAGGTTGATCCGACGTTCTGGTGGCGATCGCAGGCACTGCGGTACATGATGAGGTACCAGAGTGAGTACTTATGTAGGTTGTTGAATGATGTTAGACATGAGATGTTCGGCGATATGGTGGCACGAGAAGTAATTGAGACAGGTTTGTATGACGAGATCTTCTTCCCCGGTACGGGGAGAAATATGCAATCAGTGAGAGAAGGAGCTGGCTCGCCAGCTGCGCCATCTCAGAGTGACCTGGTAAGAAGAAGGACAAACCAGCCAAATCCGTCGCCGGCTGCCGCCGGTCCCCACCATTTTGCAGGTACACTGGCACAAAGAAGGTGGAATCTTGCAGTGTCGAGGAAGTTGTTGCAACGGCATATCCGCAAAAAAAGACCATATGTAAATGAAGCGCAGAGGAAAGGTCGGATCCTACTCATGGAGCTCGGTGATGACGACGATCTGACATTTGACAAGATTTTAGATTTCAAGGACGTGGAGAGAGGACTGTCCCCAGTGGATCATGCGCAAGATAAGACTCTCAAGTCGTCTGCAAATGAGCCCATGCCGGAGTCTTCCGAATGGAGCAAAGATATGTCTCAGTTTGCGCAAAGCCTTTATCACAAGCAGGATCCGTACAGGGAACTTCTTCGAAATGATTCGTTGCAAAGCACCTTGTGGTTCCAATCAAAGCCCTACGTACCTCGACCTCTCGTCAGCGTGCATGTTCGCATGGGGGATAAGGCGTCGGAGATGCGAATCGCCACCTTTGAAGAGTACATGAAACTGGCAGAAGATGTTCGGAGAGAGTTCCCTCAGACCAAGTATATCTGGTTGAGCTCGGAAATGCAGGTACGTGGAATGTGTACACGATCTGTCCTTTGGGACGTCCCGTTAAAATTGGAACGGTACAGACGAAGACGATCATTAGAATGGGACCTTGCAAGAATGACAAGCGTACTGAGAAATGGTTCCCGAAAAAAGAAAAAAGAAAAAAAAAAAAAACCCTGTCTGGTCTGTGCTCTGCTTGGTGAACGTGACGACACAAGTGGTTAACAGCGAACCGTCGCCCTTATATCTACAAAGGAAGACTGAGTGGTTAGATTTTTGGAATGACGGCGGCCTATCTCGGGTTGCCAGTAGGGCGTATGACATATGTCACTCTTGTGTCTAACTGACTGTTATCTTTTTTTTTTTTTTTTTTTTTTTTTTCCAGTGATGACTTCTTACTACGTATTTATTTTGAAGCTGGAAATGATTGAGAGCCAGCTTAGTGAAATGACGGAGGGCACACTCACACTAGGCCCTCAAAATCGCAAAATCCCAAAATGAGTGGCGAGATCAAGTCCTTCCTCTACAAGGACTCGATCTGACCGCTCATTTTGTGATTTTTTGCGAGTCTGAGGGCCTAGTGTGAGTATGCTCTGAAGCTGAGACATGTTGTTGTTGAAGTGGTGGTTTCGGAATCTGTGTAAGGTTGTGTCCTTTGGTCCGTGCCATGGCTGTAGTGGTTAATAAACTTTGTTCTTGAAGCTGAGGGCGCCGGTCCGAATCCGTGTGTGCACGAAGGAGGTCCTGTGTCTGATAAAGTGCAGACTGTACTTCAACCGGCTAACCAGCCTGGAAATTATACCTGGATGTGGTGGCCCGTGTATAAAACCGTTGGATAAGCAGTTGGGCTGGATGAGAGCGGAGTGTGCGACTAATGCCTGTTCAGCGGATGCTTTTGTGTGTGTGTGTGTGTGTGTGTGTGTGTGTGTGTGTGTGTGTGTGTGTGTGAGAGAGAGAGAGAGAGAGAGANGAGAGAGAGAGAGAGAGAGAGAGAGAGAGAGAGAGAGAGAGAGAGAGAGAGAGAGAGAGAGAGAGAGAGTTGAAGGACAACTGCAGCCATGCAGGGGTGGGGTGGATATCATGACCGCCATAGATCCACTTTTGGACACCATGCCATGGCTGTAGTGGTTAGAAACTCGGCTCTTGAAGCTGAGGGTGCTGGTTGGAATACGTGTGTGCACGGAGGAGGTCCTGTGGCTGATAAAGTACAGACTTTGTGGTCCGTGAACAATCGGCAGTAATGTTCTTTTTATGTCACCTTGTCTGATCACCAGGTTGTGTACAGTGTGCATGAGAACGTGACGTGAAATCATTACCTCACTCACTCACATTCCGCCGCATTAGTATTGTTTTCACGTCACGTTCTCGGATCATCAGGTCAGATCGTGTGCAGTGTTTATATGAGAACGTGACCTGAAATCATTACCTCACGCACTCACATTCCGCCTCATTGCCTCTCGTTTTAATGTCTGAGGGTGAACGAGAGACGATGCTGCGGAACGTGCGCGAGTGAGGTACAGCCGATGACGAGGTGCTAAGGTGGGTTGCAACATGTGTGCGATTTGCTGTCACCCACAGTGTGATACATAAGGGGCAAGTGTGCATTATGCGAGTGCATCTAGGATGACGCTGGTGTAAAAAGGGAATAACTGGTGCTGGCTCTCTCGTCGGCTGCTGTTGTATCTGTCATTTCTCTCTTTCTCCAGGAGGTGATTGACAACTCGAAGAACTACACGACATGGACGTTCTTTTACACGAGGGTGAAGAGACAAACCGGAACGGAGGCAATGTACAATTATGAGGCGGAGGTTGGTTGGGAGACTAGCACCAAAAACGCGTTTGTGAATCTCATAATTGCGTCTGAGGCTGATTTCTTCGTCGGAGCCTTGGGATCAACTTGGTGTTTGATCCTTGACGAGCTTCGCAGCACAAATGGCCGAATATCCGCAGGTTATCTGACTGTAAACCGTGATCGGTACTGGTAGTTGCTGCCGCCATCAACGACGAATAAAAGCAAACAAGCAGCTTTTCCGCTGAATGTGAGCCCTCTGATCCGAAAGCTTTCGTATGCCTTTCTCTGCTTGGCGAATGTCTCCTCCGTGAGACTGTTTGAGTCTGCTATTAACGTTTTGTGCGGCTGGGCTTTGGAATGCTCCGTGGCGCAATTGGATGATGGTTTCGTCCATTCTGAGCCCCCCGGATATGAAAGCAGTTTAAATTTGTATTATTATGTTAGTCGTAGAGCACAGGGGTCGCACATCAGCAGTGGGCATTCTCTTTGCCGCCTTGCAGAGACAATGTAGCCGCTGCAGCTCACGTTTCTTCTTCTTGTCGAATGCAGGTTATGAAACTGTTGGTGTCCGTCCCACCGTCTGTGCGATTCAGTCCATCGGACCCCATCCACCATTGTCAAAGATAGGACAAACTCTCTCTTCTCCTAACAAATTGCTCTTTCATCCTGCCATCGCGCACGCCTTTTTCCGGGCAGCAGTGCAGTCAGTAGTCACGAACGCTGCTCGCTTGCCCCAGAGAGGCTTGTTGAGTAAGTGGAAGGTACCTCCAGCCGAGTCCTGAACAGTCACATTATTGATTGCTTTGTCGAGGTTTGCATCCGCCATTGCCCTCGTCTCGCCAAGCAACCTCTATTGGTCCGGGCCCTTGCTGTTCGTTGCGCATTGTTGTTTCCTTGGATCCTTACAGAGTTGATGATCACAAAACCCTTTTTTTGCGAGTTCACAGCACAGGATACCGTGGTGGAGTGCAGGACTGCAGGGAAGTTTGTGGCTGGATATGGCTGCATGGCTGCACTGCGAGATCAGGTGAGATGAAGGGGAGTGGTTTGGGGGTCTTTCCCGAAAGGGTAATTTTTTTTTGCAAGGGGGTATATTGTGTGGTTCTGGGTAATCAGGCTGGATGTACGGACTAGATAACGTTCTTTGTGTTCTTTGCGTTCAGCTTGTAATGGTCATGGAGGGCCGTCCTGCAGCATCTGTGTCTAATGCTTCGCACGTTGGACTCATTCTTCGCGTTTCGGTTAATGGTCATGGGAGGGCCCTCCTGCTGCAGCATCTCTCTCTATCATTTCGCACGTTAGACTTGTGTCTTTTTGCGGACATCACATTGCTCACGTAGCTCCGAGTTGCGAAACGTTCCCTACAGGTTTTCCCTGGAGAAGGAGGGGGAGGGTGGATTGGTTAGCTCGACAGCGTTCAAGGTGGTTATGGCTATGTCGATTTCGAAAACCTAAGTGGAGGGGAAGGAACCGCGGACATGCAAACAATCTCTGGAGGACTTTTTTACGACGCGCTTGGCCTGCTGCGTAGTAGGCTCGAAAGCCAGGCTGGGCTGCAGATGGAGGGAGTTGTGGACACTGGTCTCGGTGTGCAGGGGGGTTCACTTGTACGCTTGGCCTGCGTAGAAGATGCTTCTCAGCGGGTCATGTTGGCCTGCACCCACAATAAAGTGTCTGCTTAGGATATTCTGTCGTTGTGTTCGCTGCTTGGACAGTTGCACCGCGTGAATGCCTCCAAAGCAGGCCATGCCTTTCTCAGGATGTGCTCTCATGTCACAGTCTCCTTTTCTTTTTTGAACTCCAGAAATGCATGCAGTTGATGGTGTGTGGAGGTATATGTGATAGAGGCAGGCAGGCACCCGAGACACACACACACACACACACGCACAGACACACACACACACACACACACACACACACACACACAGAGAGAGAGAGAGAGAGAGAGAGGGTGCTATGCTTTTGGCTGTGCTTTCTGCTTGTGCAGAAATGTCCAGAATGTTACACCCTGTCGGTGGGGGTCTGCTGAGTGATACTGCACTTCTAGCACAGCTTTTCCGTGCCTGTGGTGTTTTCCAATCGCCAATCTTCAGAGCATTGCTCTTTTTCCTGTTCAATTTTTCTTTCCTTTTTGTCTGTACCTGTGCGGGTGTGCATGTGCGTGTCCGTGCATGTGTTTGCATTTGTGCGTTGGAGTGCTTAAGTGTGTGTGTGTGTGTGTGGAGAGAGAGAGAGAGAGAGAGAGAGAGAGAGAGAGAGAGAGAGAGAGAGAGAGAGGGCTTGGGGGGGGCAAGAGGGAGGGTAAATCTGGAGGGGGTTACTGCGATAGCACTGTTGTCGCAGTCTTTGACGGTGTATCGTCATGAGCATGCGGTGCTCATGTCATGCCTACGTTTTCGTTTTTGATCTTCTGCTACGGCGACGGGTGCAGATTTGGTCGACCACATCGGCTTGGGAAGGACATCTACTCCCGAGTTAGTCGTGGTGCGGGGAGGTAATTTCATCTCCCTTGGCGAAGTTTGTTAGGCGGGCTTTTCACGGGCATGCTTACCGTAGGTTTTCACATTGGAATGTGATGGCTGCAATGGCAGTCAAAAATTCCATCCTTTTCAAGTCGTAGTTGGGTACACCTTCTGTCGTAACCTCTCTCTCTTCTGCTAAGGATAAGCTCAACGATTGGTTGATATTGGCACTCCACGGCAGGAGGAAGGAAGGAAGGATGTCTGAAGGAAGGAAGGCCGTCTGAAGGAAGGAAGGCCGTCTGGTGGAGTACCAATCATGGATGGTGTGGCAACATATATTTCTCTTTTTTTCTGCAATAATTCTTTGCATACGCTAGGGAGATCCGAGGGATGTTTGATGTCCACTTATTATTCATTTAACCTCAAGCTGAGGTCTCTTAACTAACGTTTTATCCTCCTCCTTTTTCTTGGAACGTCAACATTTTCTTTAGTAAGATAAGAATCATTTCAGCCCCTAACTGAATTGACAGCTTAGATAATGAGGCTGAGTTTTTTTTGAGTTCGCCCATCTTTGAAGTTCTGCTCTTGGCGTTTAGTGCTTAAGAATTCTACAAGGACAGCGGAGGTGTGAGAGGGAAGCGAAGGAGCACGTGAGGGATGCAAGCTATGAGAAGTTGGTGGTAAGTGACTTATGATTATTTGTGGTCATTGCGAATAAACGTTTTCATATTTACTCGCGCGGCTCTGGTAGACGACGGCCTTGTGATGTGTGCTTTCATGTTTTTTCAACTTTCTCTTTTTTCTTCCTTTTTTTTTTTTTTTTTTTTTTAACTCAAGACCTTGCCTTATGATGTGTGCTTGCGTGTTTTTAGACTTCTTTAAACTTTCTCTTTTTTTTTCTTCCTTGGACTGTGGATCTCCTCCCTCCCCCCCCCTTCCCTCTCTTCCCCCTCTTCTCTTTAGCACAAGGCGAACACCAACATGGCGAAAAGTGCCAAAAGCCCACATTACAGAAAGAGTCGTCGTGGATTCCACGAGTATATATAGGGAGTCTGTCCAGGTAGTGAAATGCATATGTAGAACATTTCACAAAATGTGGTTGCAATTATTGAAGTGAACAAGTAGTGACGAGTCTGGTTAATGACTCTGGCAAGTAATGATCTGTGAAGTTTTTTTTTTTTTTTTTTTTTTTTTTGAAAAAGTTGGGCTTTCACATGGGCATGCTGTTCGACTCTAAGAGGGGAGGATATGTTTGTCGCTTTGTATCATTATAATATTATATTCAATAATTCATCTCGCATATATATAGTAGATTGCTTTGGCTTTGAGAGATCAATCAACAAAAGCTCCGCAAACAAGAGAGCGAATTCTTAATGGCTTTTAGTCCACTAGAACAATTTGCTATTATTCCATTGATTCCTTTTCACACTAGGATGAGGGAAAATTTTGTGGTGGTGCCTGTGGCTGGATTTACAGTGACCTAACTTTTCTCTGTTGTGCTCTCCTGTATGAACGGGTTGAGCTACTTTCTACGTTTTCTTTTTGGGAATTTTCCATTTTTACATTAACTCGATCCCATGAGGGTTCAAACTCATGAGCTGTTTATTGGCAGGTACATGTGCACAGTACTGTATCGTACCAGGCAGCCACGTCGGCTGTCGGTGGTTGAGTTATGTTTTTCGCATCGGCGATGGCTTTCAGCTCCAACAAGCGTCGATAGGTTTTTTTGGGTACAGTTTTCCACATGGGTGTTTTATTTCAAGTTGGGTGAGTGAAGGTTCCAAAGTGAAAATGGCTGAAGAGTGAGGGCGTACTGACACTAGAAGTTTTTTTCACTTATTTTTTTGAAGTTGATTTCTTGATGTTATTGTGGCTAGATACATCCAGGGCTCTAGCGATAAATGTGGTTCAGTACATTTAAAATAGTGCTAGTGTGAGTATGCCCTGAACGATCTCTCCTCTCCTCTCCTCTGCGTCCTTGTACGTTTATGTCTCTAGAAGTCGGTTTCTTTCTCATCATCACCTTTATTGGCAGCAAATTCCTTCATTTTTGCAAACGTACTACGTAGGGAAATTTTGACTCGATACTTTGCAGAAAGTTGAGGTAAGGCTTCAGGTTTTGCTCCCCCTTTTCTGCACAGAACCGCTTGGATTTCCAAATGTAAGCTGTGCTTGTGTGAGTATACCCTGCACTGAGTGATCTGTCCTCTCCTGTGCTCCCTCGTACGTTTATGTTTCCATAATAAATACTTTCTCATCAACACCTTTATTGGCATCAAATACCTAAAATTTTGGAGCATACTATGTAGGGAAAATTGGACTTGGTACTGTGCAGAAAGTGTATGTATGGAGGCTTCAGGTTGTGTTCATTCTTTTCGGCACAGAACCGTTTGAATTTTGATATGTAGGGAAATGTGGATTCCATATTTTGCAGGCAGTTGAGGTGAGGCCTCGGTTTCTGTTCGGCCTTTTCGGTCTTCTTTGTTTATTAACCCTAAATAGTACTTGGGTTATGTAAACAGTTTGTTACAGCCCCTCGTTTGTTGTCCTTTTCTCCCTCTCTTCCTAGGGTTTACGGGGCAGCTCTGTTTGACTATATATATATTGAGTCGGTGAAACTCCGACGAAACAGTTTGTCACAGCCCCTCGTTTGTTGTCCTCTTCTCTCTCTCTGCCTACGGTTTACTGGGCAGTTCTATTTGTGATGATATATATATGTGACAATATATATATTGTGAGGAACAAGCCCTCAAGTGGCCCTATCAGACATCACATTGTTCTGGGCTAAGGCCCCCAGCAAGACAAGTGCCCGCCCTAAGTGAAGGCGGGCCTGAATATTCGTCAAAGGCAAAATTCGACATTTCCATATGTGGGTATTCAGGCTCTCGCAGCACGCCAGTTGTTTGGGAAGAAGCGTGAGCCTCACATTGCTGCGTCATACAGTTGACCCAGGCCTTGACAGTTGCGCCTGGGCACACATACACAAAGCAGGGCCGATACATTGTGAAGCAGGCCTTCGGCCTTTGCAAAAGCAGTTGTGTCAACGCACCTGCCTGGGAGCCCTGCACAGATGCAGCAAACAGCCCAAGTCCGGAGACTCAGGCCGTGCCTAACTGCAAAAGGGGCCCAGGCCCTCAACTGTAGTCTCAGGCCTGGGCGCAGGGTCTGGGACCCAACCGGAAGCTACTGGAAGCTTCCAGCCAGGCCGCACGCAGCATCCAGGAGGCTGCCACTTCCACAAAGGAAGGAAGCAGCCCAGGCCAGGCATTCTGGCCAGTGCTGGCAATGCGGAAGTGCTGCTGCGCTCTCGCTTGATGCTGCACTGCTGCCAAGGGCGCTGACGGGGCGCGAGAGGTGAGGTGGGGCACTGCAGGGAAGCGGGGCGCAGGCAGCCATAGCCGGGCTGCTGGGCGCCAGGGGGACAGCGGATGATTGGGTGGTCTTCAGGGAAGGAGGCGCTGTGTGGGGTAATCAAGGTCTGATTGAGGGTGACGAGATACGTACCCGGTACATGAAGAGAGGTCGGCGATAGTGTTGGCAGTCATGTACATTGGTCTTCAAAAGGCGAAGTGATCCTGTTGCGTGAACCGGCTGAAGGTAGGCTAGTCAGGTAGAGTAGGCTGGGTGCCGAGCGCCAGACAGGAGAGAGCGACTTTGGATACTGTGTTGGTGTGGCCTACGGGCTTGGACATTGGCTCATTACTTCATTGTATTGCTCTATATGGATGGTTTTCTCGGTGCATTTGTACTCTCTGCTTGGGACACAACTACTTGTTCAGCTGTGTGATTTCGCAACTTGGTTTTATGTATATCGCTCACACTCATATTCCTTGCAATTTGGTATCGGAGCTGGTTGGTGATCACCGCTTACCTGGCACTGGCGACATTGTGACTTGGTGTGCTGACGATGCTTCATGTGCAGTGAGGATACTTCGCCGCTGGTTTATTAGCGGGGCCTAGGTGGAGAGGCCAGCCGCTGGAAGGCTGTGGCGACAGCGTGGGAGCTGTGGCGACAGCGGGTGTATGCATGATGATGAGAGTATGCTGATGTGGCATTTTGGCTGAGGTGGCACTGCATTACGTTGTGGGTGGTACCGAGACTAATGACTGGTCATCGAAATGCACGTCGGCCCAATTGGTGAGAAATCTGTGGTTGGGGGCAGCTATCTCCGGGTACGTTGTTCCCATTCCTTGTCCACCCTCTCAATCTCTTCTTACCGTGAGGAAGTGAGTCCAACTTGAGTGTCCTCTCTTTTGAAAGGAGTCGTGTGCGCTCTATCTTGAGAGACGACATTCTTCCCAGTGGCGCATCTGGCAGGAGAGGGCGGTGCCTCTGAAGGGCCCTGGTCGAAGCACGGGTCACGGTCACCATGCCAACCCATGGGTATTAGTACACGCAGGCCATCCTGCTTTGTCCATTGAGGCTGGCTCTTTGCTGCGCTGATAGAAGGGGTGTGTGGACTGACCGGTCCAACCGAGACGCTCCCAGACCGTCTATAAACATTTCTGGTTGGGGTATGAACTGTCCACTGGCTGTGATCGTCGTCCTGATTGCGACGTTAAAGAATTCCTGAGGACTCCAGGGGCTGTCCTTAAATTGCCTCTTGATCAGCCAGATCAGATGTAAGGCTCGTTGCACGTGAGCGTAAATAAAGGGCAGGCTGGTCATAAGCATACTTTTTGGGCACGGGGATGGGCCGTGGTTGCAAACCTTAGACACCGCAGCTTGATGATGCTCATAGGTACGTTGGATACAGGGGAAGGGGATTCCAATTGTGAACTCAACTGAACATCACTACCATTACCATTGTGCATACATCTGCTCACATTAGTCGAAGTTTTATTTTTGATTAGTTGGTTGATCGACTGCTGACACCTAACAGACAGACTAGAGTAGGACTGTAATCTACCATAGTCAGTTCTTCTCGAATCTTCTGTGCAGAACTAATCATAATAGACCTAGACAATGTGTACAGTTTGTGTAGGTTCTGTTGATGCCACTTGAATAGTAGTCTAGGTAACTCGCCGGACATTTATTTATTTATGTATTTTTAGATCCGGTTAGACGCATGCTGTGGTAGGTTCCAAAAAGGACACTAGTGCAGACAGCGTCTGCCTAGCCCATGAGCGAATCAGACGGTGAGGAGGATAGATCTGACGATAGGAGGCAGACACGACGGGATACCGCTAGGATACCTGTCGTGTTCCAGGTTCTACTACCAGGAGACGAAAGAAGGCTTAGGGGCGAGACAAGGGCCCGCAATCTAGAGAGTGCAAGAGCAGCAGCAGCAGCGGCTGAACGTGCGTTAGCAGCAGCAGCAGCTAGCGCTTTAGCTATGGCTACCTCGGCAGCAACTTCTGCTGCAAACTCACCTGGTCAAAGGTTGGGCATGCCGACCAGTTCACAGTCCATCTGCAGTACGTCAGGAGCTGGCACTAGTCAGATGGCGGGCTCGCAGTTCAGGTCACCGCCTCTACGCACCCGGGAGCAGATGGAGCTCCAGCAAGTCGAGAGGATCCACTTGAGGCTAGAGGAGGAACTCAGGCAGGCTACTAAAAGAGAGAAAGAGATTAGAGATAGGAGTGTCAGACTAGAGGGTAGGGAGGCAGACAAGGCTGCGCTAGAGGGGTTAGATGATTCGACCCTTAGCAACAATGAAAAGATTCTGAAGGCGAGCATCTTGTCCATGCACGCATACATGGACAGTAAACTGGATACAATCCAGGACACCTTGGACCAGATCCTGAACGCCATGCACAAACCAGGAATCAGGCCAGCGACGACAGTCCCCTATGTCGCTCAGTCCGAACCACAACCAAGTGGTACATCAGCAGCAGCCTTATCTCAGACTGTTGCTTCTTCATCTTCCGGTCCAGCGACTGGTGCTACACCACAGTCGCCACCTGTCTCGCCAGCGGGACCGCAATTTCCTTGGTATCCCAAGACCCCTCTGAAACCACCTCTAACCTTCTCAAGAGACAAGAAGGATGAGGCTCTCGACACGTGGTTGAGAACGGTTCCCGTCTGGGTGAGGGCAAAGAGGACATTGGTAGAAGAGGAAGTGACAACTGCTGCATCCTACTTAGAGGGTTCAGCAACTCGTTGGCTTAATGGATTAGTAGCTTCAAAGGGGTTCGGCAGGAACATGGGTGAATGGGCGCAGACCCATACCCTGGAGAGCTTTATGGACTTAGTGGAGGCCCGATGGCACAACCCTCAGCAGGCACAAATTGCCACTGACGGGCTTCTAAAGCTTGATGCTAGAAAGTACGAGTCAGTGCGAGAGCTTACCACGACCGTAGAGCGTCTGATCGTTGTCCCAGGAGTGGAGTACAATCCACAGGTCTTATTGACCACGTTCTTGAGATGTCTTCCCACAGACATCAAGAACTTATAAGCCAGCGAGGCTCGCAGAGAGTATCACACGTTTGGTACATTCAGCAAGAAGACTCTAGACTTAGAGGCTACGTTGGGTAGTGCTCAAACTCCTTCTGCGGACGGGAGAAAGAAGAAGACTCCACAAGAGTGGAAGAAGAAGGGTAGTCGATTGATGATGGTTGATTCCGATGGGAATCAAACTGAGATCGATGATGTTTCTGAGCTTGTGGAGGGAACAGAGTTAGACGGCGAGGAGAGTGTTGAGGGTAGCAACCTCGCCGCGGTAGTGAAGACTAAGGCAGGAGGCCGAGGGAAGGGCGGTCAACAAAGGGGTCAGAGGCAAGCCGCCAACCCAAACAAAATAGCTGCTTGGGTTAGAGCAGGCTTGGATCAGGAAGTGTGGTGAGATCGTTGGTCGAGTGGTGCTTACATAAACTGCGACGAGTACGGCCATACACAATTTAAATGTAAGAACCCGAAGGTCTCGCAGAAGATCCCTCCTAAGGGTGGGTTTCCTTCTTCTCAGTTTGGGCCCTTTACGAGCTCCAGCTCGGGAAACACTTAGGGCCGGTAGAAGATGTAGCTGCTTCTACTCTCGTTGAATCGGGTGATGTACCCTCCCCGGTTCAAGAGTTGGCCAAAGCTATTGACTCCTTAGTCACCCCGCAGATGCATTCGGACCCAACTATACTTTGTACGTTGGATGTGTCTAAAGCCTTAGAGGACCTTTAAGGTGAGTGGTCGGCAAGGGACCCTCGTGAGTCCTGAGTGGCACTGAGTAGAGGTCCTAGAGGGGAGCACTTCGTTGTGGAAGTTGGTGTGGGTGGTCGCAAGTGCGGCGCCTTCGTATACATTGGCTCCACGCGAAACTTCATAAGTCGCGACTGCGTTGACAGGTTGTGCCTAAAGGACTGGGTGCAGCCCCTTAGTAGACCGGTAGCATCTACTTTGGCCAACAAAGAGCGCATGATGGTGGAGGACTACGTTAAAGATGTAGTTTGCACCTACTCCTACCCTGGAGGAGAAATAAATCATAAGATATCGTTCCTGGTGAGCGACGAGTTGCCCTTTGACATGTTATTGGGCACGTACTACCTCGAGGTTGCCAAGCCCCAGTTTGACTGAGACAAGAAGGTGTTGAAGCACGAGTTGCCTAGTGGGAGAACCGTTAGACTGGCCAAGTACAAAGCCAGTAGGTTAATAAACTCCTATGGGTGCTTATGCGCATCTGCCTTCTATAACTATTATTAAGAGAACCAAGAGGAAGGAATGTACTTGGTCTATGTCTCTGCAAAAGGGGAGGCCGTTAAAACACCCCCAGAGATAGAGACCATCGTCGCCAAGTACCCTGATCTATTCGAGGAGCCTACAAGAGTCGTAGACAGGGAGATTGTCCATGGCATAGAGATCATCCCAGGTAGTAAAACACCTAAGGGAAGAATCTATAGGATGGCTCCAGCCGAGTTGGACGAACTTCGGCGACAACTGAAAGAGCTCACAGAGAAGGGTTGGATTCGGCCTTGCACTTCCCCCTTTGGCTCACCAGTATTGTTTGTTCCAAAGAAAGGGGGAACACTAAGGATGTGCATTGATTATAGAGGCCTCAATGCCATCACAGTTAAGAACGCAGAGCCTCTACCACGCATTGACGACCCATTGGATAGGGTGCAGGGGTGTAAGTACTATGCAAAGATAGAGGACCAGCACAAAACTGCATTTCAGATCAGGTACAGTCTGTACGAGTTTGTGGTGATACCCTTTGGCCTTTGCGATGAGCCGGGTACATTCCAGCACGCCATGAATAGGATGTTCCATGACTACTTGGACAAGTTTGTTGTCGTGTACCTCGACGACATACTTATCTTCAGTAGAACTGTCGAGGAGCATGCTCAGCAACACAAGTATAAGATAAACGCAGAGAAATGCGAGTTCGGTCGCACTCGAATCTTGTACTTGGGTCATGAAGTATCTGCGGACGGGATTAGGCCCGAAGATGCGAAGGTGGCTAGCATTAGGG
The DNA here is from genome assembly GCA_003427395.1 of Chara braunii. Classification (NCBI taxonomy): domain Eukaryota; kingdom Viridiplantae; phylum Streptophyta; class Charophyceae; order Charales; family Characeae; genus Chara; species Chara braunii. The sequence goes on from BFEA01001150.1 coordinate 136,119, forward strand.
ACTGGCCACGACCCCAGTCTGTGACTGAGGTCAGATCATTATTGGGAATGTGTGGTTATTACCGCAACTTCGTGAAGAACTATAGTACGATCGCATCTCCCTTGACTGATCTAACTCGACTTGACGCACCATGGGACTGGACCGACGAGTGTGAGGCAGCGTTCAAACGTTTGAAGAATGCTCTCACGCACCATCAGGTTCTCATGGTACCCGACCCGCAAAGGCCATTTGTTGTAACCACTGACGCAAGCCAATGCGGCATTGGCGCAGTGCTGGCCCAGCAGGGCGGGAAAAAGTTGAGACCAGTCGAGTACATGAGCAAAAAGATGCCATCAAAGAAGTTGGCGAAGTCCACCTATGAGAGGGAACTCTATGCTCTCTACAAGGCACTTGTCCATTGGAGGCACTATCTGTTAGGAAGGTTCTTCTATTTGAGAACTGACCACCAGACCCTCAAGTGCATCAAGACCCAACCGGTTATTTCCGATGCACTTCAACTTTGGATTGAAGTCATAGATCAGTATGACTTCAAATTTGACTATAGGAAGGGAGAGTACAACAAGGTTGCAGATGCGTTGTCTAGAAGGGCAGATTACCTGGGTCCGCTGATTTCTGAGTTTGGCCTATATGAGGATGTAACTCGATCTTTGGAGGAAGCCTACAAGGAAGATCCCATCACGATGGACATCTTCAACAAACTACAGGCTAAAGACAAGGCCACCACTGATGAGTTTGTGATGGTGAATGGGTTGCCCTTTCTTGAGAAGGCAGGGTTTAAGAGATTAGCTGTTCCATCTAGGGAAGATTTGCGTAGTTTGTTTTCATTTTTCTTGTCATCTCGCATGGGGACAAAATCTATAGTGCCCAAGCCCAGTAGAGGTTTGGGGGGGGGAAGGGTACACAATTACTTGTCCTCACAGCAGCAGAACTTCTTCCTTAAAAAAAAAAGAGAAGAAAAAAGACAAAAAAAAAGGAGCATTTCATCGATTTATGCATGTCATACTTGTGCCGTGCTAATCTTCTCTGTATCGTCCCAATTTTAACGGATGTCCCTAAGGACAGGACAACTATTTCCCTCTCTCTCTCTCTCTCTCTCTCTCTCTCTCTCTCTCTCTCTCTCTCTCTCTCTCTCTCTCTCTCGTGCGCACGTGCTCATGTCAGATGGCCTCTGAAAAGTCTGATCACATAGGTGCTCTCTAATGAACACAAGGTAAACATCTGTCTGTCCCCACAGCCTTCCCCTTCTCCCCCAAGAAGGTCCCCTTTCACCTTGCCACCCTTCTCTCACTTTTGGCTGCATATAGTGGCTGTCAATGTGGGCAGCGCACCACTTGCGCTGCTGTCACTGGGTGCCGGGCGGCTTTGCTATCCACCAGCCACACTCCCACTGCTGATGCAAGCAAATATCCCACTGCCCCATGTGCCCTGTACAGCCCAACATCCGCTTCTGTCCCTTTCGATCGGGTCTGGACTGTCCAGTTGGGACTGCCTTGCGACCTCAGGCCCGACTGGGTTCAAGCAGTGCCATGGTCGGGATCCTGATCCCAACTGGGGCCTACCGGCTCGGATAGGTGGCCCTGGCCTGAGGGCTTCGCATGATCCAGCATGTACAAAGACTAACTTCCCAAAAAAAATAAAATAAAAAAAAGACAAACTGTAACTGTCCATCCAGTACATAAATTGTGCATGCAACACAAAAAAGATTGCGCGTGGACAACAACATGAACAGGCAGCAAGAAGTGAGTGACGAGGAGGAAAATCCACACTTAAACCACCAGTGCTTTTAAGGCACTTTTCTTCGAGATCGTAAACGCCCCTGCGTGCAAAAAAGAAGGGCGAACTGGCATGGGTCTCCCTTTGGCTGGGCACCGCCAACCATTTTGCTTCGGAGGCGGAGCCCTCGAAAGTTGCGGCTGCATGAAAGCCAAATGTTTTACTCTTTGGTTGGGAAACGTACTGGCGGTTTAAACTTCACACCCATTTTTCTTCCTCTTTTGCCTTCTGCTTTATTATTATTATTATTTATTTATTTTTTGTCGTTTTGTGTTGTCATCGTCTCCACGCGCATGTGGTTGAGAACCCAAGTGCTCACAAACAGTATTTTTTTCTTTTCTTTTTTTAAACAGTACATTTCTTGTGGAGGTACCAAAATCCAACAGAAGCCCTGGTCGACGAATTGATTGGGAAAAAAAAAAAAGAAGCAAAACAACAAAAAGAAATTGCAACCGTGGAACCGAAAAGAAACTTCAGGGACCAAACAGGAACTTCAGGGGCGCGGTCCCACGAGCAAAGAGGACTGGACTAAGCTGCTGAATCTGACCGTGTTTTATGCAGAGATGCGGAAAAGCAGTTTGATCCCAACTATCTGATAGCACCTCTCCACAAACATGTCTGGATGCAGATGTTTAATCCAGTCTCTTCTTTGCTAGTGGGACCACGCCCGAGAAGTTGTTTCCAGATACAGATTCCTGTGACCTACCGTCTTCTCCCAAACACGATCTGTCCCCGCCATCAATTGATCAGAAGCTATCTTTCCAGCTTCACGTAGTCACAAGGATGGCGTGTTTTGTCCATAGGATGACAGTAGACAATCTACRAAATGAGTGCCCCCGCCTATAGGCCCTTTTTATTTGGATATCTGATCATATCTCTCACCCCCCACCCCACAAGAAAAAAAAGAAGGGCGACACACACAACCTACAAAAAGTGCAAAACTGGCCCACGTCTAAATCAGAGACAACTTTGTTGTTGTTGTGGTTTCTTTTTTTTTCTTTTTTTTTTTTGTTTGTTTTTTTGGTTATTATCAGTAAACGATCTCTGGTGTAGATATTGCAGCTACATCATTTCACATAAACCCAAACCCAATACTCAGGGCCATGTTCCACTGGCAGGGACGTGGGTTCGAATCCGACCGACCGTCTTCCAGCAAACGTAACGCGCCCTGATAATTGACGTACGCAAGCAAACTTTCTGGTTCATTACATCAACAAGTAGAGTGCGCTGTTGTCTAGGGAAGACAGTAGCCCTACGTCTGGGACAAATGGGACAGGATAACCATTGGATCTAATAGACCCATTTTATTAATATTTTCATTTATTTACTTATTTGAGGGATGGAGGGGGGGCGGGGTGAGGAAGAGATCCAAAGTGCAGACCATCGAGGGTTTAGAACAATCCGTTTGAAAACTTGTAGAAAATCAGAAAAAAATGTCCTTAGAAAAAATCAGCAGAAATTTTTAATTTTGACAAAAATCGCTGACGAGTGCTTGCCCCTCCAAAGGCAATTATATGCGGACCATATTATTGCCTTTTGAGGGGCAAGCACACTGCATGGGCCTCATCGGAGTTTTTGTCGAAATTGAAAATTTATTCTGATTTTTTTTAAGGACGTTTTCTGATTTTCTAAAGACATTTTCTTGAAGGTCAGTTGACAACGACAAAAATCTCCGATGAGGCCCATGCAGTGTGCTTGCCCCTCAAAAGGCAATAATATGGGCCTCATATAATTGCCTTTGGAGGGGCAAGCACTCATCAGCGATTTTTGTCGAAATTGGAAATTTCTGCTGATTTTTTCTAAGGACATCTTTTTCTGATTTTCTACAAGTTTTCAAACGGTTTGTTCTAAACCCTCGGAGCAAACTCCCATACAGCTAAACCACTTCGCCATTCACATTCTCATAGCTTTGTCATTCTCATACCTTTGTCAGAAACCTGTGGTCGGTGTGTCAGTGGGCAAATCCTCGCTATACAGCTTTATATCATGGCAGGTCCTGGAACAACTTTCGATTTCGCCATTGTTTTCGAAACCACTTCGACTGACCTTTTCAGGCGAGCCGTAAAAATATCAGCCTGGCAAATTGCATCCCTGCGACGGTTCAGAATTTATACTATGGATGGGCAAAAGTTCCAATTGGGAAAAATAGGCTGGGAGCCCTGGCAACTCTAACAAAATTGTACTGAAAATCATGACATGGATTTTTTGTTTTTTTTTTCCTTTTTTGGACAGAGGGGGGGGTGGGGGCGGGCGGAAAGAGGAAGAAGGGGGGGGGGGGCATATATATATACATATCATACATATTATATATATATCGTCACAAACAGATATATACATATATGCCCTCTTCTCTCTCTCTGCCTACGGTTTACCGGGCAGTTCTGTTTGTGACGATATATATATCGTCACAAACAGAACTGCCCGGTAAACCGTAGGCAGAGAGAGAGAAGAGGACTACAAACGAGGGGCTGTGACAAACTGTTTCATATATATATGAGTTTTCCATCTGGTGTGGGTGAGTGATAGTCTACTTTGATTTTGGTTAAGGTAGATTATCATTTACAGTGTAATCAGTGAGGGGATTCTGCAGACTGTTGAGG
>BFEA01001151.1:10290-28584 GCA_003427395.1 Chara braunii
GGGGCACCCCCGCGGCGGGGGTCTGGGGGTCAAACCCCTACCCCAGCTTTGCCCCCGGGGCCCCCCGCGTGACAACCCTGAACAGGAGACTAGATTGGGCCAGATTCTGTGCAGCAGCGTATCGGTGGTCTGTGAATCTGCCTTGTGGAGGAAGGTCGACATTCCCGAGGATGAGGATGGGGAGGTCGTCAAGCTTAGGAAGGAGCTGGAGTTTTTGAAAGCACAGGTTGCTGGGGGAACCGACGAGTCAAGGATCGAAGCTTTGAAAGAGACCTTGCACAAGAAGACGGGTCAAGAGAGTGAAGAGGACCGTCTCCGACAGGAAATCGGGGAGTTGAAGAGTCGACAGGAAAAAGGGAAGGAGAAGTTGGATACACGGAAAGAGGATGAAGTTCTGGCTATGCAATTGCAAATCAAAGAGTTGAGCATGATTGTAGCGGACCCACAAGGTGTGGTGCTCCGCTAGTGATAGAGATGGAGATGGAGGAAGAAGGGGGGGAGCGAGATGGCACAACGCAGCTCCCCACGCAAGACTCCAATGCACGTACTCCAAAATGTGCAAGTGAAGAATGAGGACGAAACAGACAACTGTTGGGGTATACCCCAGCGGACTGACTGGACTAGACTGGAATGGCTGGTACCGACAGAGGTACCGGCTTGGACTGGACTAGACTGCCCCCGAATAGAACACAAGCCTGTTAGAACAGGCCAAGGGGCTGATCTCACAGGCCAACCAGAGGTCCGCTACACGATCCTCGACCTGTGATGGATCGCCTAGATGCAAACACGCTTCCGCTAAGAAGCGGAATTCTACCAAAGAAAAAGAAAACCTGAGTAGTCTAGGATGCGGAGCAAGCTCCATGCTGAGTCCATGCGATGCAACCTAGGATAAAAAATGTCACAAAACAGCAATGTCACAGCTAACAGCCTACGTGAAAGCAAAAATAACTAACTAGCATACATGTCCTAGGAAAGCAAAAGCAACTAACTAGCATACATGTCCTAGGAAGGCAGAAAGTAAGGACAACTAGATCCTAGAATGTTGGAGGCAGTAGCCTCACTCTGGGAACAACTGACTAGTGTATAAGTCCTAAGAACAGCAAAAGCAGAACAGCTAAATCCTAGAAATGTCAGAGGCAGTTGCCTCAGTCCGAGAGCAACAAAGCAACAACAAGTCAACCATATGTCACAAGAGAAGTGTGTCGCAAACCAAAGGGTGGGATGGTCTCTGAGGGTGGCGAATGCAGCCTAGGGGTCGAAAACTCCTAAGGGCATCCACAAATAGTGACAGGGGGAAACACACGTCATCAGGCTCAATGAGGGTAGGGAACAGGGAGCGAACAGAACCAATGACCCTAACAGATAGACCATCAGGGCGGGTAATGCTCGACTAAGGGGGGACCGCTATGGAGGGTCGACCATGGAAGGGAACAAGGGAGCCTGGTATACTGGGCGCACCTAGATGAAGCATGCGGGGCTGCGTAACTAGGGCGTGAGGGCCGGCGAAGGGTAGAAAGATGATGGGTAAGAGAATCATGCAAATGACTCCTAAAGTGAGGGAAGTCGGAGCTAGATCCGTAAGATGGGAAGCCAGGGCAACAGTACGGTCCCGATGCCTATGCGTATACCAAGGGAGAGCCCAACTCAGACGAACCCGGCTAAAGGGAGACCATCATGCGACACAAGCAGTATACTGTACAGGGTAAAGTGGTAAGAGAGTGGCGACGTCTGAAGTAGGCAGAGCTGATCGTGACGAAGTCCATGAAGTTGTCGATGACGTCCACAATGAAAAGTCCGGAATGCCGTCGAGGAAGAGCCGCAACGTCGACGAGCGGAAGTAGCAAAATTGGAGTGGATGGAGTACTGAGAAGTCAAGGACGTGGGAAGGTAAGTCAGGGTCAATCGGCGTATCGAGCAGGACGACGACGAGTACGTTGTGGACGCTGAGAAGCATCCGGCTGCTACTGAAGGTCTGTCTCAGATGGAGCAGGCTCGACTTCAGCGGTCTCCTCAGTCGGGGGAGAAGGAGGAGGGTCAGTGGGCTTAGGAGGAGCAGTGAACCCAGCACGACGAGCACGGTCATAGGCACGCACCAACATGCGAGCGTGCTGCAAGTGCTCGAGGGGCTCCCAGGTAGCCTCCTCATCAGGGTAACCCTTCCAACGTACGAGATACTCGACGTGGGGAGGGTTGTCGCCGGTGACTCGGCGGCCAATGATGTCTGAAACGAGGAACTCCTCGTGGCCATCCACCATGATGGGTGAAGGGCGTCGTATGCTCGTCCAGCGAAACGCTCAGACGGTCTACGATAAGGACGCAGTAACGAGACGTGGTACACCTCGTGCACTCGAGCCTGACGTAGATAGTCGGGCAGCTTCACACGGAAGCTGACCGGGCTAGAAGCCGTATCAGAACCGACGGCCTAGAGGATGCGGCATGGGCCAAAGAAGCGACGTCGAAACTTGCGAAGCGTGTCCTCTTCGAGCTGTAAGTGACGGGCGTCGATAAGCACATCATCACCGAGATTGAATGGATGATTCATTCTCGATCGGTTCGCACGTGCTGCCATGCGAGTCTGGGAAGCGGCTATGTGCTCATGTGCGGTCTTCATGATCGACGTCATGTGTGCAACCCAATCATCCAGCGCCGGACAACTCGTGTCGGGGTGCATCTGGGACGGTCGAAGGAAGTCCGTAGGAACACGCGAGTGATAGCCGAGGTCGCAATAGTAAGGTGACATCCCCGTGGTTGGCAAGACGACGTGGTTGTAGGCTATCTCCGCGTGGGCAAGATGGAGATCCCACTGCTGGTCGTCACGAACAATCTTTTGGAGAATATCTCCGAGAGTCTTGTTCGTGATCTCGGTATGACCATCAGTCTAAGGATGGTAAGATGAGGAGAAGCGGAGCTGAGTGTCGTACACCTCGTGGAGCCGTCGCTAGAATCGGCTGGTAAAGCGATGGTCATGGTCAGATATGATGCTCAGAGGTAAGCAGTGGTCACGCACGAGTCGGTCAAACATGATGTCGGCGACCTCACGTGCACTGATGGCATAGCGCCACGGAACAAAGCGTGCACGCTTTGTGAAGTGGTCGACGACGACCAGGATAGCATCATGACCGCAAGGGGTCGGAGGACGGAGGGGACCGATTAAGTCCATCGAGATGGACTGCCAACGACCCTCAGGGATAGGAAGAGGCTGGAGCAAACCATAAGGCAAGTGGTTCGCACTGTTCACCTCCTGACAGGTAGGACACTCTGCGACGTAATCCTTCACAAAGTCCTTGCGCTTCGGCCAGACGTACAGGCGGCTCACACGAGCCAACGTCTTGTGGAAGCCCATATGACCGGCGGCTGCCTGGTCATGGAACTCTGGTACTGCTCGGACGCGTAGCTATCCAGTGGAGGGAATGCAAATACGGGGCTCTCTGGTGCCCTGTGAATCGTGCCAGTACACAAGACCGTTGTCCCCGAGAGAGTAGTTTGGGACGGTCTTGCTACTCCGAAGGGTCGCGTGGATGACACCATAGTCGAGGCAGTGGCGGTACTGAGTGCGAAACTCGTCGATCACCAAGTGGTTGACGGTGGTGACCGAGATGGAAGAGAGCTGGATCTGCTCCTGGTCGTGGTCAGGGCGCCGAGATAGGGCATCTGTGACCCGATTAGTCTCACCCTTGATGTGCTCAGTGGTGAAACTAAACTCGGATAGGTCGCGCCACCAGCGAGCCTATCGAGGAGTGAGCTTCGGTTTTGTCAAAAAAGCCTGGACAACAGAGTTGTCCATACGCACCGTGAACGGTGCCCCGTGCAGGTAGTGACGTCAGTGCCGAGCGGCATAAACCACTGCGAGAACCTCACGTTCATCAGCAGTGTAGTTTATCTCGGCGGGCAGAAGCTGACGGCAATAGAAGGCTATCGGACAATCACCTGAGCGAGACTCGACAGCGACGTCCTCGACGATGGTAGGAGAATAGTCAATAGAAGGCTCGTTAGTAGCTGGACGAGTAGGCGCCAGTCGGGAAGCAGTGGTAGGGGTATCCAAGGGATACGAGGATAAGAGGAATGAGGAGAGGAGGGGAAGACCTTAGAAAGCAATGCTCCTACAGCGAAGTCTGACGCATCGGTGTTAAGGATAAAAGGGCGGTCAAAATTGGGTAGATGAAAAACCGGTGCGCTTGTCACCGCCTTCTTGAGGGCGCGGAAGGCGTCCTCGTGGAGGGGTGTCCAAGCCCAAGGTGGGTTCTTCCGAAGGAGGGTGGAGGTAAGGACGTAGGAATACCTAGCGCATCCCCGGATGAAATTACTATAGTAGCTGGTCAGGCCTAGGAACCTGCGAAGCTGCTTCGCAGACGTGGGAGCGGGCCACTCCGCAATAACAGTGATTTTTGCGTCGTCCATGTGGAGATCCTGGTCAGACACGTAGTGTCCTAAGAAATCCACTTTGTGCTAGGCAAAGCGGCACTTGCTCAGCTTGGCGTAAAGCCATGTCTGCGCAAGCGGTCAAGGACGTCGCGGAGGTGTCTGAGGTGCTCCTCAAGGGTACGACTGTAGACCAGGATATCGTCGAGGTAGACGAGAACGTACTGCTCCAGGATGTCCCTGAAGATGTCGTTCATCGCCCTCTGAAAGGTAGCCGGTGCATTGGTGTGGCCGAATGGCATCACCGTGAACTCGTAGTGGCTGAATCTCGATCAGAATGCGGTCTTCGGCTGGTCGGTTGCAGGGACGTGGATCTGATGGTAACCGCTACGAAGATGAATCTTCGTAAAGAAGCGGTTGGATGGGTGCACCCCACGGGGAGTTGCTGGGTTTAATGAAACCCTGTCTCAGGAGATCCTTAAGCTGACGCTTGAGTTCGGTGGCCTCGGGGATCGAGAGTCTGTAGGATGTCTGGTGGTGAACACGATAGTCAGGCACAAGTTGAATGCAGTGCTCGATGTCACGCATCGGTGGGATGCCGGCGTACGAGAATGACGATGGGAAAACGCCGTGGTACTCTCGGATGAGGTCATGAACTGCGGACTCCAGGTTAGCCATATATCGTGCGAGTTCCTCAGTGTCAGCTTCAGCGCGAGCGCTCGACGGCGGGGTGGACTCGACGGACGGCGGAGGGACGGAAGTAGAGATGGGAGTCATGTAGATAGAAGGAGGATCTCGCTCCAGAGGGATGAGCTCGGTGTCGGGACAGGGTCGATCATAGTGTAAGAGATCCGTCACGTTCACCATAAAGAAGGTGACGTCATCCTGTCGGATGAAGTGGGCGAACTGTCGAGGCGAGGTGACAGTGATAGAAGGAGGTGGTGTGGGCACGGAAGGCTCCGGGGGAGGAGGATCGGGGCGTGGTGTCGTGGTGGTACCTATGAAAGGTACACGATACGCCTGTCCACACTTCGTTTTGAGAACGAGAGTGTTGGTCGCCCAATCGGCCTCGGTGCTGCAGAACCGACGAGACCACGGAGTGCCGAGAATGAAGTCATACCCCGTCTCCATCACATCGAAATGTGCAGAGGAGCGGTGGCAACGAGACGCAGGGGGACGATTAGTCGGCTCGAGAGTGAGGAGGAAGAAAGGGAGATCAGTGACTGTCTGATCGAAGAAGCGCTGGGTCTTGTCATCCCCTAGGGTGACAGAGATGGGAGTCGGAAACCCGGTCGTGGGTAAGCGGGCTTCTTTCACCACACGTGGATGAATGAAGTCGCCCTGAGAACCAGAATCCCACAGCGCTGAGTACACCCTCGTGGAGGTCCCGAGTAGTACTGGGATGATCGGGAGGGTGCGATCAGGGCGACACATGGCAGCGACATGGAGGGTGAGTCGCTCCTGACGAGCCTGGAGCATGCTCAAGTCCAGAAGAGAGAACACAACGTCCTCGCGAGTCGCAAGCTGCTCGCTGCAACTGGCTGAGCGAATGGCTCGACGCGTCGGTAGTCGCGGTGGGGAAGGAGGGGAGACGGTGGTCTGCGGAGGCGCATACGGTACTGCGACAGAGGGCTGAGTACACTCTGTCGGATCCTGCGAGACCTCAACTCCAGTAGCGAGAGGGGCAAACCGCGACGGGGATGTTGGGAAGCCGACTACTAAGGAGGGCACAGGTGTACACTGCACCGTGGCTAGGAGACGCCGCGGGGATGCGAGGCGCCGGGGGGGGACTGAGCACGACGCTGGTGAGAAAGGTCAGCGTAGTGGCGGTCAAGGGCGGTGGTGTAAGGGCACCGCGAGGAGGTATGACCGTCCTGACGGCATCGCAAACATACACGTCAACCCAAAATAGTCGCGCGCTCCTCAGTGGAGAGGACACCGCGAGGAGGGGCAAAGCCTTGAGGGAGGTCCTACTGAGGGACCTCGGGGGGCAACACGCCAGCGTGACCAGGGCGGCTGCGTGCCCGGGAAAGGGTGGAGAGGATGAGCTGGAGGCGCTCAGCCATAGGGAAAGTAGGGTCCTGCAGGTGGTGCTGAACGGCCTCGCCAAGGTCGAGGTCGTCGCTATGGTCACCCTCCGGCGACAGCGGGGCACCAGCGTCCTGCTCACCATACTCGAGCGCGCAGAAGCGGCGCGAAAAGTGGCGGCCCCGCTGCACGAAACAGCGGGGGCGACCGCGGAAAGGGGAACGGCGCTGGGAAGTGTCGTGAGAGGAGGAAGAGGCGTAACCAGTACGCTGTGGCTGGGGGGAGGAGGCGGGGTGAAGACGGGCCCGTATCCGCTGATGGTCCCTGGCGGCCTCGTAAGCCTGAGGGGCCGATGTGAACTCGTACCTCGATAGCTCGGAGCAGTACTCGAGTGGAAGGCTGACCAAGAAATGATCGATAAGGGCCGCCTCGGGGAGGAACGCCATGTCACAAATGAGGCGGGCGTCCTGAAAGACTTGGATGTGGCGATCCAGGTCGGCAGTGCCACCAGAGCCAGACCAGTGTGTAATGACGACACGCTCGAAGGCGTCAGTCACGTCATATCGGGCTCCGAAGTGATCCTCGAGGAATGCCTGGAAATCCATGAAGGTCGGAGTCCGACCCGCACGAACGGAGTAAGAGCAGAAATCCTCCCAGGCGTCGGAAGGACCGCCACGTAGGCGCGTGGAGAGGTGACCCACCCACGTGTCGGGTGTGGCACCCATGAGCTGGAGCATGCGGGTGGCAGACTGTAGCTACCGAGACACGCGTATGCCTGTACCGTCATACAAGGCATGTCCGTCAAGCGGACGAGTGGTGCACAACCGTTTTGGCGGTGAGGAGACTGGGAAGCAGGGGACTGCGCTACGGCTGAATAAGTCGGTGCAGGTCCTGGAGGAGGAGGCGCAACTGACTGTACGCCGGGCCGCATGGTGGAGCGGCGGGGGAAACAGCGCCAGGCTGCACGGGAGCTACGGTAGAAGAGGTCGCAGCAACCGAGGGGATGGGGAGGAGGTAGGATGGGGATAGGTAGGGTGCAGGGCGAGGAAAGCGAGCCTGCATGGAAGGAAGAATAGAGGACAAACGGGGTGCGCCAGAAGGCGCGGCCACCTGTGAGGGTGGGGGTGGCTGAAGGCGTGAGAGGACGAGGTCGGTCCGCAGCTGGGCGATCTCGTCCTCAAGACCTCGAACATAGGTCGAGCGAGGTGTGGCAGGGGGAGATGCACGAGCGGCGCGATGCATCCCACAAGGGGGAGAGCTAGATGGTGTTGCGGTCGTGCGAAGAGGAGGGAGAAGTGGGGCACCGGGAAAAACTGCGACCATGGTAGCGGGTTGTGGTACCGTGGCCGTAGTGACCGGGGTCTGGGCGGGTTCACCCGTAGACTGAGGGAGGACCTGACTCATGGCGGCCGTAGTGCTAGGGGCGTGGACAGTCACCAAGATGGCCGGGTCGGGGGACCCGAACTGGGAGCCAGGAGATGGAGGACACGCAGCGTCCTGGAGTTGCTGCACGCCGGCAGCAAGGGTCGCCACCTGTGCCGGTAAGGGCGCGAGGGTCGCGAGTTGCGCCTGGATGGGCGCAAGGAGGGAGGTGAGGAGGGTGTGCAGATCCCCCTGGGGCTAGTGGCCCTGGTCCGTCGGCACGGGTGTCGTGGTCGTCGCCGCGTCGGCCATGGGAAGGTGACGGGCCGGACTGGAGGGGGCCAAGAGAAGTCCGCGTGAGCGGAGGGCGTAGGGGGGAGTCCACGGTAGAAAGTGGCGGACGGCGCTAGCAAGGCTAGCGTGGGCGCCGTCAAAAGGGGAGGGGTGGTTCGGGTCCACGGTGCCCGAAGAGGAAAACGAAGTAGGGGGGGTTTGAAGAACCCTAAACCCTAAAGAAACCCTAAGAAAACCCTAACCGAAGTTTGAGTAGTTAGCGTAGGGTACCGGTGACCTAAAAAAAAAAAAAAAAAAAAAAAGCGAGCATAGGGGGGGAGGCGGGAGAAAAATAATTAAAAAGCGAGATTTTAAGAGAAAAACAAAAGAAAATAAATAATAAAAATAATTAAGAGGTTTTGCTGCCAAACTTCGAAAAAGCAATATTTTTGAAATTAACCCTAATAAGAACTCCATTAAGAAAAAAAAAAAAAAAAAAAGAGGAAACTGCTCCTGAGTCACCTTTCAGTTTGAAATAGGCAAGAAAAGACAAAAGTGGCACCCATGTCATTGTTTGAGTTTCAGAATGTGGAAGTTTAGCGGGGGTTGAAACTGTGGCCGTTTTCTTGAAGTGGGGGGAATGCAGATTTAGCAGCGGCTTTTCTTGCCCTGTTTAGACAACTGCTAATTTACAAGTTGCCGTTTCCGAACGCTAGGTGTGACCCAGAAGCCGTTGCCCCCCAAAAGAAAAACAATGCGCGGGTACCTTAGGCTTCATTATAATCGGGCCCAGTGCCCAAGGCAATACATCCACGAAATAAGCAAGGGCGTCCTGCCTCTTGAGGTTGAGCCACACCCCTGTACTGAACAAGTGGGAAACCTCACAAAAACTAGCCTCAGAAACATTTCCAGTATTACGCAAAGATCAAAACTCCCAACACCAAAACAGCGAGCACAAGATTGTCCAGCAGAAAACCAGCGAAATAAAGACTAAGGGTCTCGTTAGACACTCCTAAAAGTGCCTGTTTTTAGGATTGCGTCTTGGTTGCGTGCAATCCTAAATCCAATTTTTAGATTGAAAATGTGAAAACAGCGTTAGGAAGAGTCCTAAAGGATTTAGGATTCCGCAGGCAAAATCGTCCTAATTTTTCCAGTAGCCCCCGACCTACTGAAAAATTTAGGATTCCCGTGTTTCACGGACTCGTTGCATCGCACGCATGGCACCGTAGACACGGAGTTGCTGGTGCAGAAGCAGTCCGTCGGGTCAGTGGTCGGACGTCGCCCACGAACGGTAGCCGTTCGCGGGGATAGGACGGACGTTGGCAGGAATGGATGGACATTGGGGACACGGCTGCGTATACGCATATGAAAACCAGCCGCGGGAGACCTTTTAGGACGAACCCTAAAAGATGATTTTTAGGATTGCGTGTAACGACGCCGCACGAAATCCTAAAAGTCCTTTCGGACTCGTCCTAGAAATTTTAGGATTCTTTTAGGAGTGTCTAACGAGACCCTAAGAAACACAAAGAGAAAATTTACCCCCAAAGATGAAATTTTACAAAGGAATCCCATATATCAAAATTGTAGAAAACTGGATTCGAGAACCACCACAACCTATCCCATAATGCAGATTCTTTTTCCTTTTTTTTTTTTTTTTTTTTTTATACCGAAATCATCCAAAAGAGGTCTGTTAGTGAGGGTGATAAGAGCATCCTGCACAAATAGACCCTCTGTTACAGTCTGCGACTTCACACGGGCTTTCACAGGCCCGACACACAGGTTCAGGGGGACCCAGGCCGGCCTAGCCAAAGGCCAGGCCGTTTTCCTCCCCGTAGGCCCTATTAGGCCACCGGTTGGACCTCTGTATCAGCAGACCCAGGTCTGGCCCAAACGACAAACCGTTTGGGCCTGGCGGCGCTCTTGAGGCTGCCGCCCGCCGGTCTGGGCTGAACAGCTATTTTCGACGGTTCAGCTCACGGCGCAGGAGGCCAGCATTGAGGCCAACCGGCCGCCGGATGGTACTTAGGCCGGTCCAGCAGCCATTCCTGCAGGTTGGAACGAGGGAGCAGTGAGAGGCAGCGCTGCGCTATTTCAGTTTAGCGCAGCACCAGGAGCAGCAGCGCAAGGTTAGCGCTAGGCTGCAGTTAGGGATAGAGAGGGAGTGAGATACTTACCTGGTACTTACCTCTGGCGCCATAGCTTCAGCGGGGTTCGACTGCAGAAGGCTTCAAGGGGCCATCTTGCATCCTGCAGGTAAGGCTTAGGACAGGACAGGGCAGTGAGGATTCTCCTCCTCCCTACCTCGCCATCTCTCCCTCCTCCTCCGCTACCTCCATCCTCCTCTTCTCCATCTCCATCTTCTTCTTCAGACTTCTTCATCTTCTTCTTCAGACTTCTTCCTCTTCTTCTTCAGATTGGAGACTTGATACGAGTTGGACAGAGATCAGTGTTGGACTTCGGTGGTAAGAGGCTGTGATACTTACCGGATTCAAGACTTGGAGATTGTTGGGGTTGATACTCGGCGGCATCACAGATTGGACACCCGTTACATTAGGACTCTGTACCTCCGACATTGGTGACTTATTGCCCACGACATTTTGATCTTGTTCGATGACATTTTGGACTACCATATCGGTGACCTACTGGATTCTATCTCGGTGACATCTGGCGCTGCCTACATCTCCCACCTCCTTCGTCTCTCCTCCCACCTYTCATCTGTGTATGGYTGTACGGGRCCTGAGCATCGYYTATGATTGGCTCAGACCCCACCATCTCACGATTGCTTGTGTGTTGAGTGATATCTGTATGAGTTCAGTCTATGTGAGTCAGTCCATKTATCAGACTTCCGCTGCATACATGCTCATCCTATAATGGTTGATCTTTGGTTCTGCCCATACTTGTTGAAGTATTCACGAGTATGCAACACCCTCGGTAGAAGATGGCTTCAATCTGTTGGTGGGAAACTGCACCAGCTCGAAACTGGATCCAGCGTCCCACTTACAACACAGCCTCCAAAGATGAGCCATCGACGAGTCGTAATAGTAGATGGTGAGCATCACTCATTGATTGCCCTCGTATGAGGAGATTGACTGCCCAGTGCCCACCCACATACCATATCAAATCCAATCAAATCACATCAAATCCTGGCAAATCCAATCATGTCAAGCCAACTCAAATCAAATCAATCCAATCAATCAACTGAAGTGAAATTCAGAAGGAAAAAACTCAACCAGCTGTGACCTCTCTCCGCAGACCCTTCCCCTTCCAGTTCGAAAGTGGGAACGGACTACAGGGCAAACCCGGCAAAGAGGAGCAAACCGTCCCATCAGCAGAGCATCAACAGTAGCAGCGGTGCGTATCCCTTCTCTCTCCTCCTCCCTGGTAGAATATCCCGCCCCGAGATGGAACCCTATGTTTGAACTGCCATCCTTCCTTCTCTACCCCTCAACTACCCCACCCCTTCTTGCCCTCCCCCCCCCCTCCCCCCCGGTTGCCGCTCACGGCCGGATACATCTGCGACAACTGTCCGACAACGGCAGCTTAGCATGGAGGCGAAGGGGGAGGGAGACGCTTGCCAGCACAGGAGGCATGCCCATAGCGGAGAAGCAGCCATGCAGGGGCGTGGCAAGCGAGCTCATCTTGTAGAGGGGGATCCGGTTCATGGAGAGCCCGCACAGAAAGTGGGAGAATAGCTGAGACAGGTGGAGGGGAAACCGGTATCTTACCCACTAGTCGACTCCGCCCTCCCTCGCCCTCCGCCCCCTCGCCCCCTTGATGAAATCCAGCCAAATAAGAGGCAACGACTAAAGACATGGTCGATCACTCCACACGCTGCGACTGCACCCACCATAGCACGATACAAAAGACGCTTAGACCCCGACAAGCAACGTCAGCGACAAGCCAACTAGCACTAAAACAGTAAAAGTGAAAGTAAATGAAGACCAATGCCAGCTGCACCCACCATAGCACCATACAAAAGACCCCTAGACCCCCACAAGAAAACATCAGCGACGATCCAACCGACTTGAACAGTTAAACAGTGAAATTATAAGTAAACGAAGACCAACACTTTGTCAAAGAAGTGAGGGGACCTGAGGGGAGGCACAGGGATTGGTCCTGTTGGCATGGTCCCTGATGCTACCGGCTGTACCCTAGTTAGCCGGTATCGCCCACCTGCAGGTCCGGAGCAGCCCCCGCATGTTCTCTCTTGAACACGGTTCTGGCTGCTACGGGGTTCCCCGTATGCCTACAATTAGGAGTGGTAGGTAGGTAGTGTGAGTTGAAATTGAGAAAAGAATATAGCTTAAAAAGAGAAGGCCCCCAGAATTTTGGGTTAGAACACAAATTAGTGAGCAACTTGCAAAGTGCTGCTCGTAATTGAGAGATTAAAGCATCTTAAAAAAAAAAAAAAAAAAAAAAAGTGAGCAACGGACAAAAACAGTCCAGTAGGATGACTGAAACTACCAATCGTGGACAGAGCTACCAATCGGCGCACCGATTCTTGAGGAGCCTCCTGTCATGACAGCTTCTAACGCCTTGTTCCTGGCCGATACAACCTGCCAAGCCCCTGCTATAATACCGAATCCGTGAGAAAAGCGAGTCGTAGTCGCGAATAACAAGCTCCCCTGCTCCATGTATAATCTCCATATCTAAGGCCAGATTCACAAATTGTACCCTGGTCATGGGTCCGTCCAGCGTTCTATAGAGGGCAGTGAAGAAAAACCATGCAGCATGGCGAGGCTCAGCACCCACACACAACATAGCCGAGACTCCATGCTGTCCTGACTTCTCTTCGATGAAAGCGCTGGCCGTGGGCTGCCAGGGACAGGCTGGGTATGGCGGCCACAACCTTGAGCAGACGCCCTGAGAGCTAGCGTAAAGTCGCTTGGCAGTGTTGGCACCTTGGTCATGGCGCCAGTTTAGAATGTGCTTTTTAGTAAAAAGTAGCTGCAATTTGTTATTTTTTTTCTTTATAAAAAAAAGAAAAGAGCCTAGTTCTTGTAAGCCCAACCAATTCAATTACCTGCCAAATCTGGACAGAACGGCCTTTTTAGGGCCTTTTTTATTGTCAATATAGTATTACGGGGAACCCCGTAGCAGCCACATCCGTGCTCAAGCCTCCAACGAGGGAACATGCGGGAGCTGCACCCAGCCACATCCGTGCTCAAGCCTCCAACGAGGGAACATGCGGGAGCTGCACCCAACAGCAGGTGCTGTAGCAGGTGAGAGATATCGGCCAGGGGTCGGCCGGTACCATCAGGACCGAGCGTCTTCGATGGGCCAGTCGCTGTGCCTCCCCTCCGCTCCCCTCCCACTGTGAACGTCAGTGCGTGTTTCTTGTTTCAATTCGAAACTCGTTTTGACCAAGCCGCAATTACCCCTAGAAAAAGACATTGTCAAGCCAGTGGGTGGCACACAGTGGAGAGCGGACGGAGAAAGGGAATGAGAAGGGGGAGAGAGGCGGGGCGGTGGGGGGGGAGAGCGCGAGAGAGAGAGAGAATATCTCGTGCTTCACAGAACAGGTAATACATTTCGAACGGGAAGCAGCAAAGAGATTACAGATCGTACAAAGTTCTGTCCCGGACAGCCCATACCTGTCTGCAGCTCATCGCGAGTCATGAAACATACCAAGTATTACGAACAAATTGAGGGGATGCAACAACTAAACCAAACGCATAGTTCCGCATTCACGGTTCCCATTTGTAATGCCAAAAAAGAGCGGTCGTATTTGAAGCACAATGGTTATCTAGTAAACGGGTGACCTTTGCTTCCACTACTTAGCTAAACAAGCACTTGCCCGCCGCGGCTTCGCCCGCGGCCAACAACGAGGGGGGGGGAAGCCTTCCCTTCTTAGTTCCTGCCGCATCCTAAGACATCCTAAGCCATCCCTGCGTAGACCTCTCTCTCTCTCTCTCTCTCTCTCTCTCTCTCTCTCTCTCTCTCTCTCTCTCTCTCTCTCTCCCGCTGCCCGATGTGCCGTCATTGTACCTCGCCTGGATCGACCGTCCCTCCCCTCCCGATCTCATCTTCCGGCCCTCGGTCCCGCCATCATATCTCCCTCCGCACTGCGGGGTGAGGGGGGGGTCCGGGAGGGAGAGAGAAAGAGATCATCTTCCGGCCGTCGCTCCCCCCATCATATCTGCCTCTGTAGAGTCCGTACTCCCGGAGAGAGAGAGAGAGAGAGAGAGAGAGAGAGAGAGAGAGAAAGTTCATTCGACGAGTGCTCTCTCTCTCTCTCTCTCTCTCTCTCTCTCTCTCTCTCTCTCTCTCTCTCCACAAAAGAAAAAGACCCCACCCTCTGTCTTCTCCTGCCAGACCTCTTCTTCCGTTCTATTTCTCTCTTCTCCACCCTCGTCTCCCCATTGTCATCCACCTCCACTCCTCCTCCTGACCCTCAGCATCGTCATCATCGTTTCATCCATCCGCCATTCCTTCTCCTCCTCTCTCTTATCCTCGTTCTATTACATATCCTCATCTGGTTTCTTATCCATTTCCTCCGCCTTCTCCTTCCTCCCTCCCGCGTTCGAATATCGCCCTTGTCTTGTTTTCCCATCCCTATCTCATTTCCTCCTCCATCGTGTCCATCGTCCGACGTCCGCAGATCAGTCAYCMGTAAAGAGAAAAACTGAAAAATCCCCACCAATAGATCGGGGCAAGGAGCGAAGAAAAGAAAAGGGGTAACGTCAGTAGAGTCACAAAAGAGAGTTATAATGGCACTACGGGGCAAAATACAGTTTGCAATTGCACTTCGGGCACCCTACCTGCACAAAAAATTGGGTTGTATACATTGCCCGAACCGCAATTCGAAACTGTATCTTGGCCCAAAGTGCAATTATAACTCATTTTCCTGACTCCCGCGTAGTTTCCCCTTAAGAAAAACAACAAAAGAACACAGCAAAAAGTCAATTTATCTTGTCCCCGCCCCAGTCGCCACGCTTCCCCCTCTCCTAACTCCTCTTTCGACGAAGTTCACATTGAAATGCCCTCCCTCCCCCCTATAGCCTCCCCGGGTTCTCGCCATCTGCCATTTGTTTTCTCTTTCCCTTACCCTTTTTCTCACGACTTACTGTATTGTTCTGTACACTCGCTCGGGATTACGTAGTGGGACCCATACCACCCAGATTAGGACTAATCAGAGCGATAACACTGTGAAACAMGGCGAGTTCCTTTCTTCTTTCGGGAAACTGCTCCTGAGTCGCCTTTTCAGTTTGAAATAGGCAAGAAAAGACAAAGTGGGGCAGATTTAGCAGCGGCTTTTTTGGCCCTGTTTCGAGCGAGAACTGCTCAAGTTGCCTATTCAAACGCTGGGTGTGACCCAGRAGCAGTTTCCCCAAAGRAAACAGGAACTTGCTTTGTCTCCCAGTGTTATCGTTCTGATTTCATCATTTCCGGCGTGGCACGTCCGTCTGTCCTCGTCCTTCACTCCCGTCCTCCCACAATGCTAGAGCCAGACGGCCAACAATGTCATCGTGGGGAGATTGGGGGGGTGAAGGACGAGGAGGGAAGTTTCATGGTGATTATGATGATGATGATGATGACGACGACTACAACGACGACGACGATGATGACGGTGAAGACGAGGTTGGTGATGATGATGACGACGAGGACGAGGACGACGACAAGGATGATGACCGAGACGATGATGATGATAGTAAGGAGGAGGAGGAGGAGGAGGAGGAGGGGGTGGAGGAGGTTCCGGAGAAGGACTAGGAGGAGGAGGAGGAGGAGGAGCTGCGGGAGGAGGAGGAGGAGCTGCAGGAGGAGGAGAAACTTGAGGAGGAGAAGGAAGAGCTGCAGGAGGAGGAGAGAAACTGGAAGTACGGAGGAGGAGAAAGGAGGAGCACGAGAAAGGAGAGGAGTGCAAACAGCATCCGAACTGCCTCTGTGTCAATCTTTTCGTTGGTCTGCAATCTCTCTCTGTGCATATATACATATATATGCTCATGTATATATGCGYATATAGATATAGATATGTATATTTGCSTTCAAGAAGTCATGCGGACCCCGGTCACGACCCATGGGTATTCATCTGCCTGTGAGACCGGCCCGGTCGGCCTGTCAAGAAAACACTTTCCAGAACGTTTGCCTGATTGTTTCATGCCTAACCAGTGACCACACGACTCCTATAGTCGCCTCGAAGCCGTCCATCTCCCCAAAAAGCTGATTGAACCCACTGTTTTCTGTGCGTCTCTCTCTCTCTCTCTCTCTCTCTCTCGCGCGCGCGCGCCCAGTTCATCGTCGTCGCTTTCTTCTCCTCCTCCTCCTCGACTTCTTCCTCTTCCGACACCTCCTCCCTGGTGTCCTCCCCGGCGTCCTCCTCTTCCTCGTCGCGCCCCCAATCTTTTTGCCTTTTCTTTTTGTAGATATAATAATCTTCCTCGTCGGCTGTCCTCTTCTGCTCGTCCTCCTCCTCAACTTCTTCCTCGTGTTACACCTCCTCCTCCTCCCTTTCCTCCTCCTCCTCCTCCTCCTGCTCCTCCTTTTCTGCAGCTGATAGAGAGTGATCGGGCATGCAAGAACATAAATATATTCAGGGGATACCACCACCAAAAGAAACGCATATCTCCTCATCGGCTGCTTGGATTTGAAGGGCAAACGAGCCCTCGGTTGCTCTATTTGAAGCACAATGGTTATTATTTAGCCACCCGAGATGCCATTCCTTCTTCCCGGTTCCTTCTGCACGCTGCAAAGCTCCATCCAATACGCACCGCACCGTCTTAACGGTCTTATTATCCCTTCGTTCCATTTGCACAAAGCAGCCAACGGTCTCATACCGTTAAAACAAAACCTCCAAAGCGCGAACAACGAAAAACTGGAGGTCTTACTGCGTATGGTGTTCATGCTTGGATGCCAGACAAAGTGGGAGGCTGTAGTAGATGTCCTCCTCGTCTCGCTGTATCCATCAGAATTACCTTCAGTTCATGTTCTGTTTGTTAAGGCATCGAAGGCAACTCCACAACCATCCCAGCCAGGACGATCGCAGTTTCTGGCAGCGGCAGTTCCCCCGGAGGAACCCGCAGTGATGACAAACGCACGTACAGCGTTTGCGACTGCATGAACAGATTCGACACACCTCGCGTTCATGAAACATACGTATCCGGCGATCTGGGCCGGGGGTCTGATCTCCTCGCATGTCGGCTGCGGACGTTTCTTCAAACCCGAGTCTCCACACTTTTCAACGGGACGGGATTTCTCCACCGACAGGAATCTCCAGATGATTATGATGATGATGATGATGATGATGATGATGATGATGATGATGATGATGACGACGACGATGACGATGATGACGATCCGGCAGCTGAGCCGTTAAGGCGGATTCCGGGGAAAGCGTTCTAGTGCCGGTGAAATCTTAGCCACTGCCAGCTGATTCAGGGAACCCAACTACTAAATTTGCAGAGAAAACCAAGAGAGGGGGATGAAAGTTTGAAAGGGAGAAGTATGAAGTGCCCCCTGGAGAAAACCTTTGTATCCTCTCGAACCTGAAGGGAGACAAAGGGTGTGAGCACTGAAACGAGCCTGCACGTCATTTAATCACCCTGGTTGCCCGTAAGGCCCGCCGTGAAAAACAATGGCGGGAAAGTTCTGTCAGGCCGCACAGGGGTRTAACAATGAGTCAATGACGAGAATAGGGCCTCACACACTTTCTACCCCGTTTAATGCTGTACTTTCTGCTCCCTTCAGTGCTGTATAAACAAAAAGGTTTTGCTGAGGGTGTAAGTATGCTTTTCCCTGCTTTGAAAGTAAGTAGCAAATCGGCGCGCTTCGTCAAAAAAGCCTTCTAGACAGCGACACCATCTACTGACAAACTCCAATTTTTTTCCGCATAATGTTAGGTAATAACGTTTTATAATATCCTAATCGATTGTCAGCACAGCATGTACAGAACTACCGGTCGTACACAAACTCTGTCCACGTCGACAGTGGAATTTGTACCCTCAGACGCCCGTGCACTTCGCGTCCGAGCTGGAACTTTCCACGTGTCTGTTTGTCGACCGCAGACAACGAATCCCTCAGAGTTCGATCCGATTGCCAACGAGCGCTGTATCATGTGCCTCAGTGTCAGTGATGCCCAGAAAGAGCTCGATCCCGCTTCAACGTGTCCGTTGTTTCGGAGACCAGCTCAGACGGCGACCTGCTCCATGAATGCACGATCTGTTGGCGGGCATTGAAAACGACGGGAGTGACAAGCAGCAACATCAGTCGGAGCAGCAGCCAGGCGAGATAGGAAGAGGAGAAAGGAGAGGAGTGAGGCCAGGAATATCAAATCTA
>BFEA01001151.1:39197-50083 GCA_003427395.1 Chara braunii
CGTGAATGGGGCCTACCGCCTAGTTGGAATAGGCCAGTAGAGACGGTACATGGAGGGGATCTCGTGGGGATGACGGGGAGGAAGTGGGGGTAGGAAGCGATTCATCCCTTCCATCGTCACCGGGAGTTCCTCATATCGGATGATCTGGTGGAAGCGGGGAAATGATCGCCGCTGCGGGGAAGGGACGCGAGGTAGTCGCGATAGAAGGAGGAGAGGGTGCGGAAGAGCGCCGCTCGAAAGATCTCGAAGTGGCGGCAAGCGAGGATTGTCCACGTGGCGACGCAGTAAACCTGTACTATGTTGCATCGGTCCCACGCAGCGCTGAACAGTAGGAGATGCCAGCAGAACGTGGGGGCAGCAGATTGAAGGGAGGCGTGGGGGTGGACGGTGGCGAGTAGACGGGTAGAATAGAAGTCGCGGAAGAGATGGGGATGGAAGGGATGGGAAGGGAAGGTGACGGGGGTACGGATCTGCTCGAGGGTGAGGAAATCAAGGAGTCGGCGGGACAGCGTGCGAAGACGAAGGCCTATCGCCCGCATCGGTACGTGGGCAAACTGGGGGAAGGGTGGGGCTGGAGGAGGAGGGGGATCGGCTCCGTCTCTGTCGCGCGGTGCTTGAGGTGGCGGCTGCAGGGTTGCCATCTTCGGGCTTCGGCGGCTCAGGATCCCTGGTCGGATCGTTACCGATGTGCAGGCTAGCTTCGCTGGCGAACTCCAGCTGGCGCTTCCCGGTGGCAATTTCTTCGCGCCTTCGCACCGCATCCGGATCTTCCGCCTCCGTTCCCGTGCGCGTTGCTTCCTCCGGCAAAGCTTCCCACTCGGACCCGGTTTCTTCTTCCTCCTCTTCTTCCTCACTCAGCTCACCCTCGCTATATTCGCTATAGCTTCCCTCCTCCGATGTTTCCTCGTCTTCGTCCTCTTCTTCGTTGTCGTCGTTGATCACCACTTCCTCTCACCTCGGATAGAAGGCGTGAGGGATGATCTTGTACGACCTCAGGTACTCCTGCCGCGATGGTAGCGTATCCTCGTCCCTGGGTTCCTCCAAGCACGCAGTCCACTGAAGGTACGGATCTAATGATCGTTCGAAAATGTACGGAGCAGGACCGTCGTCACTCTGAAAATAGATGTCGGGCGAGAGATCGTCTGCTAATTGGGTGATCGGTGCAATGAACTCTTGCGTAATCAACTGGCGGCGACCCGGTCGTACCGATCCAAAGAGGAATCCAAGAAGATCTCCTTCCGCGTTAGTCCTCCAACCCTGTATGATCAGCAGCTCCGGATTCTCAATCCACGTGGGATGCTCGCTAGTGCCCGTCCGCTTCACTTATACTCGGGCCAGGCAGAAGGTCAACTCGTCAAAAACTTCGCGCCACAGCCGTCAGTGCCCCGGATTGATAAGCGGGATAGAAAGAGGTTCGAACGTGAAGGAAAGAGAGGGATGAAGATCGGATTGCCAGAAGGCGGGGAAGAGAGAGGGAAGTCCGAAGGTAGAGAGAGGAGCGAGAAGATCAGTGTGGTTCATTGGGGATGGGGGAAGGGGACGACGGGGGGAATCACAACTGGCCGCTCGCGCGGTGATCGGCGGATATCGCCAAGATCCGGTGCAGAGATCGGAATGATGTTATATCCCTGCTGAGCAAGGACGTGCTGCCACACGTTGGACACTTGCTCCGTCCACTCGCGCAGCGAGGTCAAGATCGTGGTATGCCACAACCGATTGACCGAGCTGATGTCGCCGATGAATGCCGCCACAGTGGTGACGTGGCTCATTCAGGGACCCGCTCGCCGATGAACTGCGGTTACTTCCGCGAATACTACTGCGTGAGGGCTTCCTTCGATCCGAAACGTGCCGGCGGCACATATACCTTCGTCGCAGAAGAATCGCATCAGACGCCAAAGATCCGCATTGAGCCGAGGGTGACAAACTTGCCAGATTTCTTAGATATGGCCACGTGGCTGCAACAACTGTGCGTCAAGAACCCGTTCTGTGATAGAACTCATGGCGAGGTGGGGGAGGAGGTCGAAGGAGAAGAGGGAGAGAGCGGAGAGAAGGTTAGATTGTCGTCGTTTTCCTCGCTTTCCGAGGAGGAAGAGGGAGGGAGATCGGAAGGAGGAAGGAGATGGAAGTAGGAGGTATGCTTGACGATGGGCATAGAGCTATGGCTAGCACTAGCCTCAGGCGTGATGCGCACCGTGTTGGCGCCGTTGGGTCCGAGTTCGACAACACGAAAACAGCCAGAGAACTTGGGAGAGAGTTTCCGGTCGCGTGCACATTTATGTACCTGCACCAGATCCCCCAATTTATATTGGTACTGGGGCCCAGCATTTCCATTCGGGGCCTCGTAGCTACGGACCTGTCTACCGTGGGCCTGTTCGGTCATCCTTTCCCTTTTTCAGGCTAGCTTCGGGACGGCCCGTTCCATCAATTCGATGTACCTTTTGGCCTTGGCCTTGAGAGCTGTACGCGTGTCTCTACCCCCTGCTTCGGCAATTTCCGAGTTACCCCGGTAATCAATACAGGGGAGGCTATTAGTTCGAAGCTGAAAGGGGGTGAACCCCGTAGACTCGTGAAGGGTGGCCCGGTGGATTCCGACGATCTGATATACGATCTCGCGCCAGGGACGCGTGTCGTGCGCCGCTAAGTTCCTGCGAAGGGCAGTTTTAATCATACGGTTGGCATTCTCGGCCAATCCGTTCGACTGGGACACGTGGGGTACCGTATGCCGGAGCATGACGCCCCTTTGCGCAAGCAGTTCCTCTGCCTCACCTTTGAATTCCGACCCATTGTCAGTTAGAATTTCTTCCGTATCTAGATGGGTATAGAGGAATCGTTCGATGCACGTGGCTATTTCTGCGGCCTTTCGGGTTTCACAGGGATAGATTTCGATGTATTTGGAAAAATTGTCAATTAAAACTAACAGGATAGAATATTTACAGCGGTTTGGGTCAGGTGGCACGTCAATATTTGTCGTGTTAATACTGGCTCGCTGGAAAGGACGCTCTACTTCCGTTGGTACGATCGTGTTTAGTCCCCGTATAGGGGCGCGATCAGCGGCACAGACCAGACAGTTAGCGACAATGTATTTGATGTCATCTCGTATATTGGACCAGAACCATCGGTTTTGGTCTACAGTTGCCTCCGTGACACGTATCGCGAAATGAGCGGCCTGTTCTTCGTGAGCAGATCGGATCCAATTTCATCTCTGGAATGGATGGGGAACCGTCAGCCACGAACTTGATCCGTTTATTTTACGCTTTTCCAAATGACCATTGATCCATTGATAAACCCGAGATCTCTCGGTTGCCCTACGTCTGTCATGTTTGGTGAGGTGGTCCAATGATAATCCCGCTAATTTTGCTAATAAAATTTTGTTCGTCCAAACCTCCGCTCGTCGGTATTTTTCGTCGTATTCGGGGCCGTCCATACGGGCGTTCTCGAATCGAACCTCCGTGGGGAGCTTGTTCGTTCTACACAGGGGGCACCTTCATTCCTTGCTACTCGTCTGATATCCAACGCAGGCCCCGTGCGCATGGTTCACACACGTGGCACATTCTACCCAATCAACAAACCCGGTTTCGAAAGGATGATAGTCGACCCCACAGACCCGTGCAATGCATGTGCAAAAATAACAAAATTTATCGGGGAGGGTGGCAAAGAAAGCGGAGGATGTGAAAGGGGCATAATTAGTAGGAGACGAAGGGGTTGCGGAGGCGAGTGGGGTAGTCATGATGACAGAGGAGGAGGGGATGCAGGGAGGGTAGATCAGAACAATTAGTCCTCGTGTCACTTACTGCCTCGATAAAATCTCCACTTGGCCGTACCGAGATCCAATCTCCTGTTCGGGTTCGTTCCACGAAATCTTCTCCTCATTCCTCGGAACTTTCTCAGGCCGGTGCAGTCGTGTCAGTCCGTCCGCGTTCCCGTGTCTCTCGTGCTTCCAATGGTGGATGTCAAAGTCCATGCTCTGCAGCACCGTTGCCCATCGCCCGATCATGCCCGAATAAGCCTTTGACTTCTTCACAGCCAACAGGGGCTCATGATCAGTCACGAGGGTGAATTTTCGCCCGTACAGGTAAACACGAAAGTGACAGATTTCCTAGAGAGCTGCATAGCATTCTCCCGTCGGAGCGGCATAGTTCCGCTTGCACGCGGGCACTGATTTGGACACATATTCCACCACACTCTCGAATCCGCTTGGTCCCACTTGGGCAAGGATCGCCGAAATCGCCTTTGGCTGCCATTCGGTGATGAGAACAAAAGGCTTTTCGGGATCCGGTCTTATAAGGACCGGAGCCGAAATGAGAGCAGCCTTAAGTTTGGAAAACGCTTGATCGCACTCCGGCGTCTAGATCAACGGTTGATCTTTGCGCAACAGATTTGTGAGGGGTCCTGCAATCGCCGCGAAGCCCTTGATAAATCTTCGGTAGTATGAGGCTAGGCCCAGAAAGGCACGAACTTGCGTGATAGTCGTAGGCACCGGTGCGTCCCTGACCGCTGCCACCTTCTGCGGCTCCGGTTGGAGTCCCTTGTCTGTCACCACGTGCCCCAGGAAGGAAATGGTGGTGAGGAAAAACTGACACTTCTCAAGCGCCACCTTGAAACCAGCATCTCGTAAAGCATGCAATGGCCGTTCGATGTGCTGCACGTGTCCCTCGTAGGAACTCGAATACACCAGGATGTCATCCATGTACACAATCACGTAGTAGTTGATGATGCTCTGCGCCAAACGAGTCTTCCGTACGAAATTTTGAAAAGCCATGTTCATAGCCCGCTGAAAAGTCGCAGGGGCGTTGCAGATACCCATCGGACCGAATCCATTGCCACGTACCTTCGAAAAGCACAAACGCGGTTTTCGGACGATCTTCTTTTTGGACAAGAAGATGATGGAATCCATGGCGAATATCAAACTTGCTAAAAAATCGAGCACTCCCAATCGCATCCAACAATTCATCAATCCGGGGTAGAGGGTACACATCTTTAATCGTGATATCATTCAATTTTCGATAATCAATACAAATACGAATCCCTCAGGCCTTTTTTGGTACGATCATTACGGGAAAGGACCATGGACCTATAGCGGGTTCGATCCATCCATTAGCTTCAAACTCCTTAATCCATTGAAAAGCGGCCGCTCTTTGAGCTGGCGAGTATCGGTAGGGAGCGCAGCTAATGGGCGGATGATCTCCCGTGAGGATGGCATGCTCAATCACATTAGTTACGCCGATATCATTAGCATGCACGCTCAACACTTCGGCGTGTAACCATTTAACACACAGATTAATGATTTTCGAAGTTCCGCGGGAACGTGACTAGGGAGGGGGATTGTTGATTCCACGGAAATCTTGAGGGGCATATCGACCCAATCAATCGGCCGTTCCCACCGCTCACCGACACTAGAGAAAACGAAACTACTTGTGCGAACAGAGAAGACAGTTGCTATCATCTGGGACTCAGCGGGGCTGATCATCTCCGTTTCTTTAGTTTCAGCATCGGTCTCGGAACCAACCGAGGTCGGTTCCACAGTTAGCCCTGTTAGATCCGTCATTTCTTGCATCAGATTAGGTACGTCACTTACCGGTGCTTCCGCGTCTTGTTTAATTAAGGCGATGGTGGCTCCTGTCGTTAGTAACGATCTGGGCAAAAAAACAAAGACATTCAAATACTGTTCTGTTTGCTAATAACGCATTCGTAAGGAGAGAGCTCTCTCGTACAAGGTGCGAGGGGGTTCCAAATCATCAGCCAGGTCCGAAACTTGTAGTATGGGTTCCCCGAGGAGGACTGAAGGACTGACCTGGGTTGTTAGAGGCGTGAATGCACTTTTTGTGGAGTCCACGTGGAAGCTTCAGGCGGTGTCAGGGCACATTTGAAGCTTCGTGTTCTTGCTCTTCGATTCCATACTCGAGGCATGAAGGAGAACATTCCTTGGGATCAATGTATCGGATCATTCCTATTTGGCTTGGGTTAGGGACCCGTTTTATCGTTCGGGTGGAAACTCGCAAAGGAACAAGTTGAGGTTTACCCCCAGTTTGTGTGAGCACCAGTTGCTTCGAATCGAAATGCAGACGTGCGCCCACCGCCATCGCCCAAGGTAATCCCAACAATACAGAATAGGAACGTACATCTATTACGAGTACGTCAACCAGGATGTGTACTCGTCCAACTTTTATAGCCACATTCTCGATAACGCCTACGATGTTCATTGCTTCCTCGTCGGCAGAGACATAGTGGTCTTTGCCTGATTGAGAAAGAATAGATCCAAGCCGTCCCGTCTTTTTGACAGCATCGAATGATATGGCCACTGAAGAAGATCCTGTGTCAATAAGGGCATTAAACGGCTTGCCCGAAACTTCACAGTCATATTCGGCACTGTTCCATAGTACCGGCCGAGCTCGAACGAAGTGATCCTTTTCATCTAAAGAAATTGCTGCTATACGTGCAGCTTCAGGTTCAGGTTCTTTTGTGTCCTGTTCGGTGGGTACAACTTCCTCGCTTTCTTGTTTCTTCTTCAACATCCGTTGTATGCATTGATAGGTGAAATGCTTTTGGTTCTTTTGGCAATGTTGTAGAAGCTTATCGTTCGCTACCTCAGATATGGTGAGCAGATGTCCCACTGGGATGGGAACACGAATATCTAGTTGCTTGAGCGTTTTCAGTACATCAATGTCTCCTGTCCGAAACTGCGGTCCAGGATTGGATTCGCGATCGACCCATTCGAGATCATCTGGGACCGATCGGATTGCTCCAATTATGCCTGCGAGGTTGAGATACTCAAGAGGATCGACGATGTCAGCGGCGTCAGAGGAAGAAGCTCCTGAAGTCGATGCCGTTGCTATCGAAGGGGAAGGCTGCTCTGGGGCATACGCCACGAGTTCTCTTCCTTGATCCGTATCCATCAAAGCGGCCACTCGTTCTTGGTTAAGGGCGACAAGGGCCGCAGCAGGGGGAGACTGAGTACGTTTCGGCTGCGGACAGTCCCGAGCGAAATGCCCGGGCTGCTTGCAGTTAAAGCATTCGATCTTCCCTGCTGGATTAGCTAGATGAGGGAACTGAGGCGCGAACCCTGGAGCAGGCGGGGCAGGTAAGAGCGGAAACGATGCAGGGGCAGGCCGAGTAGGAGCCGGGTTAGGCTTAATTAGCCTGCTCATTATCTGTTCCATTCGCTCTATGTGAGCGGCCTGCATTTGGATCAAGTTGCTCATCCATTCGGACTGCTTGGTGGTGGCCGTATGGATCATCTGGGCGAAATGCAAATTGGTTATGGCCGGCAAGAGGGATCGGGTGAGATCCCGCTTTTAACTATCACGATCGATTGATTTAAGGGAGGAGAGGAGGAAGAAGCAGGCGGGGTATCGAAAACGATTCCACTGGGAGGGTCATGGTCGAGGCGGCGATAAAATCGTTCAACCGCCTGTAACCACGATCGCCTTTTAGCCGTTATATCCCGTATGGTATCCGTAATGTCTTCGTCCCCCTGGCTGATATACTTTTTTGTATCAGCCAGATCTAGTTCCAAAGCTTTAGTTATGATAGCCGATAACGGGTGTGTTTTCGGCGGAACCTTTTTCTGCAGCTTCCCTTTCAATGTTGGACTTCGTAGATGATCAATGAACAAATCTCGAGTCGATTTCTCGTCTCGTCCGGATTTGTCCAATGTCGCTTGAAATCGATCGACGAAATCGGGCAACAACTCCCCTGGTCCTTGTGGCTGATTTCTTAGCACGTACCATGGGGCATCCTCACTAACCGTATCGAATCGAGCCAGGAACGCTTGCTTGAAGGTATTCCAATCTACCCACGTATGTTTTCTAAACCAATCATGCGACGTATTGCGAAGTAGCAATGTCAGAACGCGGGGAAGATCAGTTGCACTGTAGTTTTGAGCTTCGACAGCTTCCAGCCAAGCCTCGGGATGGGTATGGTTAGGGAAGAAGGGAAAGGGGGCAGGGATGCTAATGGTCACCCTAGTACCGTCCACCATTGGTATGGCTGGTGCAACCGCGCTAGACTGAGACCTGGTTACTGGCGCTCCCGACGAGTTAATTGAGGGTCTCACCTACGTCTCGCCAGTTCGACTTACTATCATCAGAACCGACACGTGTCGGCCCCGATACCAACCTCACGCCCTATGCTATCTTTCGTTCGGAGTGTTAGTTGTGCGGAAAGAGGCCCGGAAAAACAGCAAGATGGGGTGTGCCAATGATTTTTTGAAGTTGAGTGTGGGGACACGGATGGAACTGAAATCCTCCGTGTTGGTCCGATGAAGTAAGCCGATTGTTTTGGCGCGTCGCGGGACGAGCGCGCGAGCAAAGCGCGAGGAGAGAAAAATCCAAATTCAATCTAAAAAGTATTGTCGGGCTTCCCACCTTGCTACGGCCCGTCGTTTAGAGCGGAAAGGCTTTGGTACGCTTCGCGTGTCCCGTTTCCGTATCAAATCTCGTCGTCCTTCGATGGTCAGTTTGGAGTCTGACGTGGATGGCCTCAGCCGAGTGACTCTCTCTTTATGCTCGTCCTCACTTCGTACTCGGTAGTGGAAGCCCTTCGCTTCGTAGCGATCGAAGCGCTGGCACTTTGTGCATAAGGTTCGAGGCCAATGGGGCGCCACTGCTGTCCACGGAGTGACGACCAGCTCGTTAAAGGGCAACAATAGCAAGTAGGGTGGGAAGTGCGTATCGATGACGACAAATCCAGCCTCTACGAATCCTGAACAACAGTCGGCCGGAGGGAAGTAATATTGCCTGCCGATTTGTGCGACGGCTTATCGTACGTCCCACTCACATACACGTGTCCTTTCCTCGTTGTAAGGAAAAGGTCGCGTTGGGATGGGAGATACGGGAGGTTGGCGCCCAATCGAAGGGTACTTGTCAGCCCACATGTCATTCAATCACAAATATCCTGAGACATCATTAAGAACAGAAGCGATTCGCCCGACCGCCAATCAATCCTTTTTGACACGAGAGAGAGAGAGAGCAAACACACATCCGCTTGATCATGCAAATGGCTAAGGGACCGACTAGCGACTCAGTTCGACGCAACTTTGGTCCCTAGCGCCTTGCTTCTCAAGGTCGCCCGGTGGCTTGGCAGCTGATGTTGTGCCGCATAAGGCAGATGACATGCGCAGTGCATTCGGAACTACAGATCTAAACACTCTTGCATTCTCGAACAAAATCCCGACAACAACCGTCTAATCAACACGAAAAGAGTCACACGTTTCCATACATGCATTCACTATGGAAGGTGCGAAAATGAGACATGCACAGGAAGAGATGGATCGCATTACATAGTACACACGCATCCACCATTCATAAGACAAGAAGACAAGGTCTTGGCGTAAGAGTATTACCTAGGAAACTAATGGAAGAGTTCCGGAAGAAGTTTTTTCACACAAAAACAGGGTGCCGACTCATTCCCATTCAAGAGAGGGACAATCATTCGGACGCATCATCATTAAAAAAGAGAGAGAGAGAGAAAGAGTCGAGGGAAAGAAAGTCAAAATCGAAAATGACAAGGTCCGGAAAAAGAAAAGTCCGGCGTCACCGCCGTACACTCACGCCAAAGATAACAATCTGCAACAAAGGCGCATTCGCCGTTAATTCCACTATG
Source organism: Chara braunii (assembly GCA_003427395.1). Classification (NCBI taxonomy): domain Eukaryota; kingdom Viridiplantae; phylum Streptophyta; class Charophyceae; order Charales; family Characeae; genus Chara; species Chara braunii. The sequence continues at coordinate 48,798 of BFEA01001151.1, forward strand.
GCCCCGGGCCAATCACTCACTCAACTCCGATCATCGATCCTCATACCCACATCGACGATCCCGTCGCGTGCTAACTCCCACCACTACGATCGTCACCCCGCTGTCGTAAACTCGACACGGTTCGCCCGGATCCCACAGTCCGTCGTGGCGATCAAGCGCGCAACCGGCCAGCCTATCGTCAACCCGACAAGACTTTCCGACTCGCATCAATCCACTCTGCCTAGCCACTGCTTCCCGGAAGCTGGCTTAGGAGTCGATAACGTAAGAGAGTTTTGCGGACGCGCTTGCGGGTTTATAGTTGCGACAAGGGAGATAGAAGGAGGAGAAGGCGACGGGAAAGCTGAAGTGTAAGAGGAGAAGCAGGGGGAGAAGACTTTGAGTAGAGCGTTTCACGAATGCCATGTTGATCCCTCGGAACGCAAGGTTCAACCAATCAGATTCGCCGAGCAATAGGAAGGTCCTATTGTTCTGTGCACCGGATTGGCGAGCGAGAGTTATCGATGGATCGGTCGGGCGTCGTGCGCCAGACTCAGAGGGTGAGAAGAGAAAAGGCGCGAGAAGTAGCGCAAGACGGGTCCAAGATTCAGATGATCAAGAAAAGGGAATGGGCGCACAAAAAGCAAGGCTGGAGAGAGAGAGAGGGAGCGAAGGAAAACAGTTACGGGGAGAGAGAAAAAGGAGGGAGAAGGGGAGGGAGGCACGGGAGGGAGCGATGCGCAGCGCCATCAACAAAAAGAAGGAAAAGGCACCGAGACAGTTACGGCTTGCTTCTCTCCTAATTCAAAATTGAAATCACCATATCCGCGTGCGAAAAAGCGACGCGGGACAAGAAAATGCTACGCCTATTTGTATTCACGCAAAATTCGGAGAGTTTTTTCCGATGCGCCCAAGAACATTCACACACTTGAAAAGGACACGTCGAAGTTCCACTTGTCCCGGAATTCCCAACTGCGGAGCCCAATTCCCCATGCGCTCGCTAAGGCGCACACAAATTCCCATGTATTTCTCGACTTGCAAAAAGGAAAAACAGATCCAGAAGTCGAAAAAGTCTTCAGAAAAGAAGCAAGAAATCGAAACGTGGGTTTTCTGGGGGTTGGTATGATACAAGCGAAAAAAGGGGTACGAAAGATGGGACGGGTTCGCGAAGTGGTTCGTCACAGGCACACACACACACACACACACCCGCTCGCGCGCACACACAGACACTCACACTCACTCGCCCGCGCGCACACACAAACACACTCACACACACCCACCTGCTCGCACACACACACACACACACACAC
>BFEA01001152.1:25650-41196 GCA_003427395.1 Chara braunii
TGGCTGCAACGCGTCACGTCAACAAGCATTGAACAATAATCGGGCGTCGTAATTTGAAACCGACTGACGCGCCGACGGGCATGACAGCAATCAACACCCTTCAAACTAATCAAAAAAGTCGACTCTTGCAATGGAAACCGCCTGCAGAAACGAGCCGTCCTCTGTAAACAACATGCCCACCACCGCACAGCAGCACACAGTACGGGGGCAACGCCGACGATCCAGAAGCACACACGAGGCATTCGCATGGACGTTGGACATGTGCGGCCCATCGACTTCATGATTGTTCGCGGATCGCTTTAGCAATCTCCATAAGGGCGTTGCACATCAACAGGTTCGCCTGGTCGGCCTTCACGTAGTGTTCCTTCTGCACTTCTAGCTCTCGCTCGAGAATGTCGCATTGCCTAGTCAGAATTGAGCACTGCCTCTTGCTCGCGCTGTCCACCATCGTCGCCATCAGACTCCCGTGGTCCTTCATGACGTCCGCAATCGTGTCGAAGGTCTGTTGTCTCACATTCTTCCTTTTGCCGCACCCGTCCACAGCACCGCCACTGAAACTTGAATTCCGCGTCGATCCCTGATCGTCGTCCTGCCCATCCCCGCATCCGTCACTACCGCCTGAATCGTTCCGACCTCCAGTCCGGCTTGGCAGTTGAACACCTCCCGCCGCACCCATGTCCGCCAGATTCGTGGGGTGTATAGTGTGATCGCCCTTGGACATGGCCATCATCTCCGAATACACACGCTCGTCCATCCGAAAATCGAACCCCCGCTCCTTTCTCTCCCGCGGCGTCAGTGTGAAGAAATCAGGCTTCCCCGATTCTCCCATGAACTTGTGCACAATTTTGAACTGCATGTACATGTTGTCCCATTTTTTCCCGCAGTCGTCGCCCTTTCTAGTCGTCACCCCCATCTGCACGAGCCTGCTCTCGATGTCGGCCCACTTCCATGTCTTCGTCTTCATCCTTTCCATGTTGTGGCCGAGGCCAGCAAGATGCAAATCCTGGTCTCTTTTAGCTCTGACAAGAGCAATCATGTGTTCCACGGTCCAAAAATCCCTGCTTTTCGCTCCGTCGCCTGCCGACGCATCTCCCACAGTCTTCTTGCCTCTCCGCCCCGCGCGCGGCTCGCTGGACTTGCTCGTCGCCCTGGGCCCTCCCTGTTTCTTCCCCAGCGGACGAATCTCCATCTCCCCGTCGTCGTCGTCGTCGTTGTCATTGCCCCTGTCGCCTGCCGAGCAATCTTCACCACCCGCACCGTCGCAATCGCCGGGTGTGTCGTCCGCCCGTACATTGATCTTCGCCACCCCTCTCGTTATGGTGGACGTGCTAGATTGACGCGATTGTCGCCGGTAATCATCCCAAACCTCTCGCCCCGCGACCTCCGCAGCGTAGCCGTTAGCGTCATCCCCTCCTCAGTGGACTGCGCCGCCTGCCGTTGTCGATCCACCTGTCCTCGTCCCCTCCGCGCAAACACCTGTTGTGCCCATTGCCGCCCGCCCTCGCGAAACGAGTCCACGTTCGTCGCCCGACTGACCAGAACCCCGGCCGCGGGTGTCAGGAAGGCCACACGGCCCCACCGAAGGCGCTGTGTGGTTGCTGGCAGAACCCGGGTTCACGAGAACGGTGTGCGTGACGTCCTGGCCACTCCCAGACCTCAAACCGAAGCTGAGATCTACGAGCCCTCCGTCATAACCAACCGGGGTCCGCCCCTCCAGCAGATCAGTGTACGTCGGCATTGAGGGCTGTCTGTACAGCTGGCTCCCCATCCAATCCTGTGTCGAACCGCTGCCCAGAGGAACCATTGATGATCGGGGCTCGTCGCTGTCGTCGTCACTCGGAGGCAATGGAATCTCGTGGGACGGCAGGTGGCTGTACAGCGTCGGGTCGTACGGGCGCCTGCCGCCTTCCGCAGAGCTGCAACGCTGATGTGACAACCCGCCAGCCCCTACGGACGTCGTCCTCTTCGTCTGCACCTTCTCCATCTTCCCGGTCGCCTTCGTCGTTCGCCGCCTCTGTTTCCTCCCAGGGACGCGACCGAGGATGCAGATATGAAAGACGACAACGGCAAGCAGCAGTACAACGGCAAGCAGCAACAAAGGCAGCCTGCGGCACAGGTCAGCCATGAAGGAGAGGGGACGCACTTGGCTGTCACGATCGCGGCGACTGGAGACACACGTTGCACGAGGGAAGACGCCAACGTACAAAATTGCTGCAGCCATCGGCCGGGGGTGGACGCTTAAAGAAATTCGTGTTTCCGACCGTTGGGCAGCCAGCGGTAACGCTACGACACCTTCACGACCCGCCCGAAATCGTTTGATGCCCGGCACGGCACCGCCGTGGGACCGCCCAACGAACCGACAGGGATGTACCGCCAATCCCCGACAACGGTAAAAAGACGAGGCCGTTCGTGGACGTTTTGGACGTTGGCGCCTCGCGATGTCCGTCTTCAACACGGAGGACCAGCACTGGACCACCTCCGACCACCAAATTCCCTTTTCGACTCGCCGACGACACCCCGATTATCGCGGATCCTCGGACTCCGAGGGACCTCGCGAGGTCCCTTGGAGCCGAGGACGATTTGGCTGGAAAATCCTCGGAGCCCGAGGATTTGTCCTCGGAGTGTTTTCACATTTCGGTTTCGAAAATCGGCTCCGAGGACAGGTGGAACGAAGACGAAATCCTTGGAATCACGTCCCCGAGGTGTGTCGAACGACGCCCATAATATGACAGTATTATGAGCGCGACATTACTGAAATATTTCAATTTATTTTTTGGCATTTTGCATTTTTTTCCCTTTTTTTAAGTATTTTTTCTAAAGAAAAGGTCCTTGTGGTGCCAGCTCCGTTCTATTCTGGGGGGCCACAGTCCGGCTCCATTTTTTCAACGGCAAGTCAGACATATTCCATGGATACCCACCACACTTTTGGCTCCTCTAAGCCTGCAGACATGCTGCCTGAACAGATTTCTCGATCCAACTTTTGGCAGGCTTCACTATTCATTCTTCCAAGGCAAATTGGAACCTAGGGGAGACTTCAATTGTATACTGCTTGTTGCAGTAGAGTACTTGCTGCCACCAGGCCAGTTGTTCCGCGCACCGTCCACCGAAGCTTTCTTGTTGAATTCCCCTCAGCTGTTGCATCACTGCATGTAAGGAAGATCGCACAAACGTCTTCCCTTGTACAGCAAGTGCCTCAGTTTGGATCGTTCTCTGCAGCTCAGCAACATGAAGTTGGAATCACTAGTACTCGCCGATCAGCATGCCACTGTGAATATGTAATCAGGCCTTGTACATGCCACTCGTCGCACCATGGGGATTTCTTGTGACCAGAAATCATCTCTATGATAAACCAATTCCCTAAACCTAAACTAAGACACAACATACCTCCTGTATAAGAATGCAAGTACATAACATCACCGACAGGGAGAGTACTTCCCAAAGCTCCCTGTGAACCAAAAATTATTGTAGCTTCAGTAAGCCCGGCCAGTCTAGGTTTTCAAGATTAGCTTCTCCTCATCAATCTCAGCTATTGCTTTCTTAACTTGGGGATAACTTTGTCTGTGCTTTGTTGTCTTCTTTGTGCTTTGGTTGCTTGTTTGTTCTTGTCCGTGTGCGCTGCTTCCTACTACAGATGAAGCTTCCACGTCCAGCTGAGGGTTACTGGCCAAAAGAATTTGAAGTGCTCAAGGACGACGACAAGGAGGAAGGCAAGGAGAAGGAGAAGGAGAAGGGGGAGCTGGATAACCCGAAGGAGGACGATCTAATCCATAACAAGGTAAGGATCTGGCTTCCTCTGCATGTAGCCCATAGACTGAGTAGTGTGGAGGAGAAGGTCTGTAGCATGGAGGTTACTTTGTGCTTTGACAATGTGGTCACGCTGCGGCATTAAAGTTGATTAAACCTCTAACGACATTGATCTAGTGAGTTTCACTCATAGCACTAATGCTGATGGACACTCACGACAATATCCGGAAAGCTGATGGACGACCTGCGTGCATCGATCCAACCTGACATCTGAAAAGAGAAAAGGGTAGGGAGAAGCTTGGGACCATCAAAGGAAAAAAGAAGAGAAAAAAAGTCAGTATAATCTTATACTGTTAGTCACATATAAGTATGTCTATGTGACCACGAAGAGTTGACTCGACCTGTCAGTAAAGCGAAATGTGATGGAATGTCTATCCTCCTGTGTGTGTTGTATGTGTTTCTTATGTGTTTTCTAACATGTTTCTTACGTGTTTTCTTACGTTTTTCTTACATGTTTTCTTATGTCTTCCGGATGCAGCTGATTGTTTGTGCACATCTTGCTTGAGACGATATGAAGAATGTGTTGTATGTGTTTCGTACGCGTTTTCTAACGTGTTTCTTACGTGTTTTCTTACGTTTTTCTTACGTGTTTTCTTATGTCTTCCTGATGCAGCTGATTGTCTGTGCACATCTTGCTTGAGACCATATGAAGAACGTCAGACACATTTTGTCAAAACCCTTGGGTCTCGGACAGCGGCGCTGAGAAAAAGAAGAGGAAACGCGGGTGCCTTGTGCACCCAAGAGAAGGCACACAAGGCCAGATAACCCAAGGCATGACCTTGGGCAGAAGGAAAGCCCAAGACCCTAGCTTGATCCAAATACGACGTGTTCCTCTGTGGAACCTGCATCCCAAGTACAAAAACGTGACATTGGGTGCGTAAAAGGGGTTGGGACCAGCCCATGATGGGACTAGAGGCGAAAAGGCCAAGAACGGCCTGAGGTAGGATGGATTCCCGAGATGGACTTTGACACCCAAAGAATCACGTTCCACCTTTAAACAAACCAAGCAAGAACAAAAGAATGGTCTAGGGTGGTCAACCTTTCCCTTAGGCGGGTTGGGGAAGGGTTCTCCAAGGAGAAAACCTGCTCAAGGCCAAAACTACCGTCTTCACCCAAATTGAACGCCCAGTCATTATCACAGTGTCTAGACTGAAAGTTGCACCAAGTACAGCTAAACTGATAAAATATGCCCCTTTGCAAAGACCAAAGATTTGGTTTTTGACATTACAATGGGCGCTCATCTGAAGTCGAAGGCCCCATTTACAGTTTCCTTCTTGACTTTGGAAAGCCCAAAAGCATTTTAGGCAATTCAAGGAAGTGTGAGGAACAAGCCCTCAAGGGGCCCTGTCAGACATCACATTGTTCTGGGCTAAGGCCCCCAGCAGGCCAAGGTGCCCGCCCTAAGTGAAGGCGCACCTGAATATTCGTCAGAGGCAAAATTCGACATTTCGATATGCGGGTATTCAGGCTCTCGCAGCACGCCAGTTGGTTGGGTAGACGCGTGAGCCTCACATTGCTGCGTCATACAGTTGGCCCAGGCCTTGACAGTTGCGCCTGCGCACACATACACAAAGCAGAGCCGATACATTGGGAAGCAGGCCTTCGGCCTTGGAAAAAGCAGTCGTGCCAACGCACCTGCCTGGGAGCCCTGCACAGATGCAGCAAACAGCCCAAGTCCAGAGACTCAGGCCGTGCCTAACTGTAAAAGGGCCCAGGCCCTCAACTGTAGTCTCGGGCCTGGGCGCAGGGTCTGGGACCCAACCGGAAGGCCTCACGCAGCATCCAGGAGGCTGCGACTTCCACAAAAGGAGTGAGGCAGCCCAGGCCAGGCATTCTGGCCAGTGCTGGCAATGCGGAAATGCTGCTGCGCTCTCTCTTGATGCTGCGCTGCTGCCAAGGGCGCTGCCGGGGCGCGTAGAGGTGAAGTGGGGCGCTGCAGGGCAGCGGGGCGCAGGCGGCCATAGCCGGGCTGCTGGGCGCCAGGGGGTAATGCGGGCGATTGAGTGGTCTTCAGGGAAGGAGGCGAGTGTGGGGTAGTCAAGGTCTGATTGAGGATGACGAGATACGTACCTGGTACATGAAGAGAGGTCGGTGATGGTGTTGGCAGTCATGTACAGTGGTCTTTGTGAGTCGAAGTGATCCTGTTGCGTGAACCAGCTGTAGGTAGGATAGTCGGGTAGAGTAGGCTGGGTGCTGAGCGCCAGACAGAGCAGAGCGACTTTGGATACTGTGTTGGTGTGGCCTACAGGCTTGAACATTGGCTCATTACTTCATTGTATTGCTCTATATGGATGGTTTTCTCAGTGCATTTGTACTCTCTGCTTGGGACACGACTACTTGGACAGCAGTGTGATTTCGCAACTTGGTTTTATGTATATCGCTCACACTCATATTCCTTGCAATTTGGTATCAGAGCTGGTTGGTGATCGCCGCTTACCTGGCACCGGCGACATTGTGACTTGGTGCGTTGACGATGCTTCATGTGCAGTTAGGATACTTTGGCGCTGGTTGATTAGCGGGGCCTAGGTGGAGAGGCCGGCCGCTGGAAGGCTGTGGCGACAGCGGGTGTATGCATGATGATGAGAGTATGCTGACGTGGCATTTTGGCTGAGGTGGCACTGCATTGCGTTGTGGGTGGTACCGAGGCTAATGACCGGTCATCGAAATGCACATCGGCCCAATTGGTGAGAAATCTGTGGTTGGGGGCAGCTATCTCCAGGTACGTTGTTCCCATTCCTTATCTACCCTCTCAATCTCTTCTTACCATGAGGAAGTGAGTCCAACTTGAGTGTCCTCTCTTTTGAAAGGAGTCGTGTGCGCTCTATCTTGAGAGATGACATTCTTCCCGGTGGCGCATCTGGCAGGAGAGGGCGGTGCCTCTGAAGGGCCCTGGTCGAAGCATGGGTCACGGTCACCATGCCAACCCATGGGTATTAGTACACGCAGGCCATGCTGCTTTGTCCATTGAGGCTCTTTGCTGCGCTGATAGAAGGGGTGTGTGAACCGACCAGTTCTACGTAGACGCTCCCAGACCGTCTATAAACATTTCTGGTTGGGGTCTGAACTGTCCACTGGCTGCGATCGTCGTCCTGATTGCGACGTTAAAGAATTCCTGAGGACTCTCGGGGGCTGTCCTTAAATTGCCTCTTGATCTGCTAGATCAGTCAAACGTAAGGCTCGTTGCACGCGAGGGTAAATAAAGGGCAGGCTGGTCATAAGCATACTTGTTGGGCATAGGGGTGGGTCGTGGTTGCACACCTTAGACACCGCAGCTTGATGATGCTGATAGGTACATTGGATACAGGGGAAGGGGATTCCAATTGTGAACTCTACTGAGCAACACTATTTTATCCATTGTGCATACATCTGCTCACTGTAGTTTATTTTTATCTTGATTGGTTGGTTGACAGACTGCTAACACCTAACAAACAGCCTAGAGTAGGACTGTAATCTACCATAGTCAGTTCTTCCTAAAGCTTCTGTGCAGAGCTAATCAAAGATAGAGGTCGACTACATGTGTACAGTTTGTGTAGGTGTTGTCGATGCCGCTTGACTAGTAGTCCACGTAACTCGCCGGACATCTATCATTTTATTTATTTTTAGAACCGGTCAGACGTATGTTGCGGTAGGTCCCAAAGAGGACCAGACGGTGGAGAGGATAAATTTGACGATAGGAGGCAGACACGACGGGACACCGGTAGGATACCCATTGTGTTCCAGGTTCTACTACCAGGAGTTGAGAGAAGGCTTAGGGCCAAGACAAGGGGCCGCAATCTAGAGACTGCGCGAGAGGCAAGCAGCGACTGAACGCGCGTTAGCAGCAACAGCGGTTGAACGTGTGTTAGCAGCAGCAACAACTAGCGCGGTAGCAATGGCTACCTCTTCAGCCACTTCTGCAACAAACTCTACTGATCATGCGACCAGTTCACAGTCCATCTCCAGTACGTCAGGAGCTGGCACTAGTCAGATGGTGGGCTTGCAGTTCAGCTCGCCACCTCCACACACCCGGGAGCAGATGGAGCTCCAGCAGGTAGAGAGGATTCGCTTGAGGCTAGAGGAGGAACTCAGGCAGGCTACTAAAAGAGAGAAAGAGATTAGAGACAAAAGTGTCAGACTAGAGGGTAGGGAGGCAGACAAGTCTGCACTAGAGGGTTTAGATGACTCGACCCTTAGCAATAATGAAAAGATTCTTAAGGCGAGCATCCTGTCCATGCATGCATACATGGACAGTAAACAGGATACCATCCAGGACACCTTGGACCAGATCCTGAACTCCATGCACAGGCCAGGGATCAGGCCAGCAGTCTTGCCATCGCTGCCATTCTCAGCCACAACAGGCCCCTATGCCGCTCAGTCCGGACCACCACCAAGTGGTACATCAGCAACAGCCCTATCTCAGACTGTTGCTTCTTCATCTTCCAGTCCAGCGACTGGTGCTACACCACAGTCGCCACCTGTCTCACCATCGGGACAACAATTTCCTTGGTATCCCAAGACCCCCCTGAAACCACCTCCAACCTTCTCAGGAGACAAGAAGGACGAGGCTCTCGACACGTGGTTGAGAACGGTGCCAGTGTGGGTGAGGGCAAAGAGGACATTGGTAGAGGAGGAAGTGATTACTGCTGCATCCTACTTAGAGGGTTAAGCAACTCGCTGGCTAAACGGATTGATAGCTTCAAAGGGGTTCGGCAGGAACATGGGTGATTGGGCGCAGACTCACACCCTAGAAAGCTTTATGGACTTAGTGGAAGCACGGTGGCACAATCCTCAGCAGGCACAAATTGCCACTGGTGGATTATTAAAGCTTGATGTTAGGAAGTACAAGTCAGTGCGAGAGCTTACCACAACCGTTGAGTGCCTGATCGTTGTCCCAGGAGTGGAGTACAATCCACAGGTCTTGTTGACCACGTTCTTGAGATGTCTTCCCACAGACATCAAGAACTTATTAGCCAGTGAGGCTCGTAGAGAGTATCACACCTTTGAGACATTCAACAAGAAGGCCCTAGACTTAGAGGCTACGCTGGGTAGTGCTCAAACCCCTTCTACGGACAGGAGAAAGAAGAAGACTCCACAGGAATGGAAGAAGAAGGGTAGTCGATTGATGATGGCTGATTCCGAAGGGAATCAAACTGAAATCGATGATGTTTCTGAACTTGTGGAGGGCGCAGAGTTAGACGGCGAGGAGAGTGCTGAGGGTAGCAACCTCGCCGCAGTAGTTAAGACTAAGGCAGCAGGTCACGGCAAGGGCGGTCAGCAAAGGAGTTAGGGGCAGGCCGCCAACCCAAACAAAATAGCAGCTTGGGTAAGGGCAGGTCTGGATCAAGAAGTGTGGCGGGACCGTTGATCACGAGGTGCTTGCATAAACTGTGGCGAGTACGGCCATACGCAGTTTAAATGCAAGAACCCGAAGGTCTCGCAGAAGATCCCTCCTAAGGGTGGGTTTCCTTCTTCTCAGTCTGTGGCCTTTACGAGCTCCAACTCGGGAAACACTTAGGGTCGGTAGAAGATGTAGTTGCTTCTACTCTCGTTGAAGCGGGTGATGTACCCTCCCCGTTTCAAGAGTTGGCCGAAGCTATTGACTCCTTAGTCACCCCCCAGACGCATCCGGACCCAACTATACTCTGTACGTTGGATGTGTTTGAAGCCTTAGAGGACCTTCAAGGTGAGTGGTCAGCAAGGGACCCTCGTGAGTCCTGGGTGGCACTGAGTAGAGGTCCTAGAGGGGAGCACTTCATTGTGGAAGTTGGTGTGGGTGGTCGCAAGTGCGGCGCCTTCGTACACATTAGCTCCACGTGAAACTTCATAAGTCGCGACTGCATTGACAGAATGTGCCTAAAGGACCGGGTCCAATGCCTTAGTTGACCGGTAGCATCTACTTTGGCCAACAAAGAGCGCATGATGGTGGAGGACTACGTTAAAGATGTAGTCTGCACCTTCTCCTACCTAGGAGGAGAGATAAACCATAAGATATCATTCCTGGTGAGCGACGAGTTGCCCTTTGACATGTTATTGGGCATGTACTACCTCGAGGTTGCCAAGCCCCAGTTCGACTAGGACAAGAAGGTTTTGAAGCATGAGCTGCCTGATGGGAGGGCCGTTAGACTGGCCAAGTATAAAGCCAGTAGGTTAATAGACTCCTATAGGTGCTTATGCGCATCTGCCTTCTATAACTACTATAAACAAAACCAAGATGAAGGAATGTAGTTAGTCTATATCTCTGCAAAAGGGGAGGCCGTTAAAACACCCCCAAAGATAGAGACCATCGTCGCTAAGTACCCTTTTCTGTTCGAGGAGCCCTCAGGAGTCGTAGACAGGGAGGTTGTCCATGCCATAAAGATCATCCCAGGTAGCAAGACACCTAAAGGGAGAATCTATAAGATGGCTTCAGCCGAGTTGAACGAACTTCGTCGGCAACTGAAAGAGCTCACAGGAAAGGCTGGGATAAGGCCTAGCACTTCCCTTTTTGGCTCACCAGTCCTGTTTGTTCCAAAGAAAGGGGGAACACTAAGGATGTGCATTGATTATAGAGGCCTCAATGCCATCACCGTTAAGAACGCAGAGCCTCTACCACGCATCGACGACCTATTGGATAGGGTGTAGGGATGTAAGTACTATACAAAGATAGACTTAAAATCCGGCCACCATCAGATTGCCATAAGACCAGAGGACCAACACAAAACCGCATTTCAGACCAGGTACGGTCTGTATGAGTTTGTGGTGATGCCCTTTGGCCTTTGCAATGCGCCGGGTACATTCCAGCACGCCATGAATAAAATCTTCCATGACTACTTAGATAAGTTCGTTGTCGTGTATCTCGACGATATACTTATCTTTAATAGAACTGTCAAGGAGCATGCTCAACATGTAGACAAGTACTTTCATTCCTCCGGCAACACAAGTATAAGATAAACGCAGAGAAATGTGGTCGCACTCAAATCTTGTACTTGGGTCATGAAGTATCTGCGGACAGGATTAGGCCCGAGGATGCGAAGGTGGCTAGCATTAGGGACTGCCCACGACCCCAGTATGTGACTGAGGTTAGATCATTCTTGGGAATGTGTGGTTATTACCGCAACTTCGTAAAGAACTATAGCACGATTGCATCTCCCTTGACTGATCTAGCTCGACTTGACACACCATGGGACTGGATCGACGAGTGTGAGGCAACTTTCAAGCATTTGAAGCATGCTCTCACGCACCATGAGGTTCTCATGGTACCTGACCTGCAAAGGCCACTTGTTGTAACCACTGATGCAAGCCAATACGTCATTGGCGCAATGCTGGCTCAGCAGGAAGAGAAAAAGTTGAGACCGGTCGAGTACATGAGCAAAAAAATGCCATCAAAGAAGTTGGAAAAGTCSACCTACGAGAGGGAACTCTACGCTCTCTACAAGGCACTTGTCCACTGGAGGCATTATCTGTTAGGCAGGTTCTTCTATTTGAGAACTGACCATCTGACCCTCAAGTGGATCAAGACACAACCGGTTCTCTCTGATGCACTCAAACGTTGGATTGAAGTCATAGATCAGTATGACTTCAAACTAGACTATGTGAAGGAAGAGTACAACAAGGTTGCAGATGCGTTGTCTAGAAGGGCAGATTACCTTGGTTCTCTGATTTCTGAGTTTGGCCTATCTGAGGACGTGACTGGATCTTTGGAGGAAGCCTACAAGGAAGATCCCATCACGATGGACATCATCAACAAACTACAGGCCAAAGACAAGGCCACCACTAACGAGTTTGTGATGGTGGATGGGTTACTCTTTCTTGAGAAGGCAGGGTTTAAGAGATTAGTTGTTCCATCTAGAGAGATTTTGCGTAGTTTATTTTTAGGTGAGTGCCACGACGCAACGGGACATTTCGGCTACAAGAAGACTAGTGCTAAAGCCTCTACCCATTCCTGCTGGCCCATGGCAGAGTATCTCCATGGACTTCATGGATACTCTCGTGACCAGCAAGAATGGCAAGATGCACATCTTCGTCATAGTTGATAGGTTCACTAAGTATTCTAGACTAATTGTCATGCCGGAGACTGCCAGGACTGAACATGTCATCAAGTTATTCATGGATAACTGGGTGCAGATTTTGGACTGCCCAAGACAATCGTTAGTGATAGAGATGTGCGATTCACAAGTGAGATGTGGAAGAAGGCCGCTGAACAGATGGGCAGCCAGCTGCAAATGACTTCTGGGAATCATCCCGAAGCAAATGGGCAGGCTGAACAGATGAACCGAGTGGTGCAACTTCTGCTGAGGCATTACATTAAGCCCAGCCAGGACGACTGGGATGAGAAATTACCTCTGCTGTACATAGCACCATCGGCGTCAGTCCTAATCAACTGCATCTGGGATGGAAGCCTAGATCTGCTCTAGACTTCCTCCTGCCTGAAAACCGAACTGCTGCAATTCTTGGAACCATCGAATTTGGTGTCCAATATGAGAAATTGTTGCAGCAGACTGTCGAACATATCAAGAAATCTCAGGAAGCTATGATTGCTACTGAGAACAAACGTCGCCGACAGTCCACATTTCAGGTACGGGAACGTGTCTGGGTCAAGGCTAGTGAATTGGGACAGGAGTTTGGCATCTCTAGGAAACTAATGCCTCAGTATTTCGGTCCCTGGGAAGTCTTAGACATTGTGGGGAATGATTTGGATGGTCCCTCGTACGTCATTCGTATCCCTGGTCACTTACGCACTTACCCTGTTTTTCACGCCTCCAAGCTTGCACATTTCGCTGAGACAGCACAGTTCCCATCACAGAGATCTATGTTGCCCCCAACCATGGATGGCCACGTGGACGTCGACGACATTCTGGATCACAGAGACACGCCTGTTCCCAAGCCACCTGGCAGGGGAAGACCTCCCAAACCTGCGAGGTAGTACAGAGTACATTTCAGGCATCATACTGATCCGAAGGAAGATCGATGGATTTCAAGGGAGGAACTTGTCAAGACAGCTCCTCAGATCGTGGCAAATTATGAGAAGAAACTGAAGGGGAAGGCAGTAGCATGAAGCATCTCAGCGGACTTTCGAAGCTAAGGGGGATGGAATGTGAGGAACAAGCCCTCATGGGGCCCGATCAGACATCACATTGTTCTGGGCTAAGCCCCCCGGCAAGCCGAAGTGCCCGCCCTAAGTGAAGGCGGGCCTGAATATTCGTCAGAGGCAAAATTCGACATTTCCATATGTGGGTATTCAGGCTCTCGCAGCATGCCAGTTGGTTGGGTAGACGCGTGAGCCTCACATTTCTGTGTCATACAGTTGGCCCGGGCCTTGACAGTTGCGTCTGGGCACACATACACAAAGCAGGGCCGATACATTGGGAAGCAGGCCTTCGGCCTTGGAAAAAGCAGTAGTGCCAACACACCTGCCTGGGACTGCTGCACAGATGCAGCAAACAGCCCAAGTCCAGAGACTCAGGCCGTGCCTAACTGTAAAGGGCCCAGGCCCTCAACTGTAGTCTTGGGCCTGGGCACAGGGTCTGGGACCCAACCAGAAGCTACTGGAAGCTTCCAGCCAGGCCTCACGCAGCATCCAGGAGGCTGCCACTTCCACAAAAGGAGTGAGGCAGCCCAGGCCAGGCATTCTGGCCAGTGCTGGCAATGCGGAAGTGCTGCTGCGCTCTCGCTTGATGCTGCGGTGCTGCCAAGGGCGCTGCCGGGGCGCGTAGAGGTGAAGTGGGGCACTGCAGGGCAGCGGGGCGCAGGCGGCCATAGCCGGGCTGCTGGGCGCCAGGGGGTAATGCGGGCGATTGAGTGGTCTTCAGGGAAGGAGGCGAGTNCAGCGGGGCGCAGGCGGCCATAGCCGGGCTGCTGGGCGCCAGGGGGTAATGCGGGCGATTGAGTGGTCTTCAGGGAAGGAGGCGAGTGTGGGGTAATCAAGGTCTGATTGAGGGTGACGAGATACGTACCTGGTACATGAAGAGAGGTCGGTGATGGTGTTGGCAGTCATGTACATTGGTCTTCGTGAGTCGAAGTGATCCTGTTGCGTGAACTAGCTGTAGGTAGGATAGTCAGGTAGAGTAGGCTGGGCGCTGAGCGCCAGACAGAGCAGAGCGACTTTGGATACTGTGTTGGTGTGGCCTATGGGCTTGAACATTGGCTCATTACTTCATTGTATTGCTCTATATGGATGGTTTTCTCGGTGCATTTGTACTCTCTGCTTGGGACACGACTACTTGGACAGCAGTGTGATTTCGCAACTTGGTTTCATGTATATATGCTCACACTCATATTCCTTGCAGAAGCCCCTGGACAAGAAACTCGAGTACTTCAATGAGATGTGCCTGAATCACCTTTCAAGTGACCAGGCACTGTCTTCTTATATCTGAAGTCACAGTTATGGGAGAAGACGTATGCACAGGCTAAGGGTCAGGAAAATGGCCATTCAGGCCTTCAATGTCAATGTGTTGGGAAAAACTGAGGTGACGTTCTACCATGAACTAAGATTCAAGAAGACTCAGGATAGAATTTGAGAGGAAGATTGAGAAAAAGTATGCCCAGGCTCACGGGCGAGGAATCTGGTCAAGTTTTTTCCTTGTAGGATTTTGAATTTGGACGGAAGAGGAGTTAAAATAGGGCCAACATGGGTCTCCGAAGGGGTAAGGGATTGAACTTCCTCTTTTCGGAAGCGCAGATCACAGCCCTCTTCAAAAGAGTCTTGACTCTGGTGTGCGCTTCATACCAGATTCACCTCAAGAGTCAAAACTAGATTTTCAGGCATCAGATGTGGGAACAGGGCCCAATGTGGGCTTCCGAGGTATGTACCTCAAGACTCTCCACTTTTCCGAGGACTAATAACTACGCAAGAAAGATTAGAGGAAGAGAGAATGGAAGAAGGAGAGAGTGAGAGGGAGTGGAGACAATTATCAGAAGTATCTCACAGCGCAATGTACTACTCCTTAAGGGAACAGATCTTTTGAGAGCTTGATTTACTGGATCAAGTTTGTCCGAGAGAAATTGGACTAGGAGGGAGGGAGAAGAAAGAGAGAGGAGGTAGGAGAGTTGAGAATTATAAGCTTGAAAAGGTTTTGTGTCTTGAGTCCAGACCGTTGTAAGACCTGAACCGTTTGATTCAAACTGGCAATGGGTAGAGGGGAGGTGGAAAGAAAAACCCTGCTTCGGAAGATCCAAAGCAGGGCACTTTCACAAGGTAGCGGTGAGTTTCAAGGATGAAACTGGCCTACATTGTAGGTGACATACGAAGGCATAGCCCTAGCAAAAACTAGAGGTTCTCCCTTCCCGGTGCTTCCCCCTTCCCGATGCTTCCCCCTTCCGGATGCTAATCTAGACGTACTCCAAAATTTCCCTGATGTGCACAGACAACTCAACAAAAGATATAGCTCACTGCTTGCTGACATGCCAAGGGACCTCGTTCTTGGTTGATGCTAAATGGTTGTGGCTCTCCCTCTCTACCTCGCCGCCCTCCCCCCCCCTCCTTCTCTCACCCTGATCACCATCCTACTCTCTCTGTCAAACTTGCGATTACCTGAAACGGAGGGAAGAAGATTTGGTTCCTCCGACTCAGGAAAGTCGCAAGAAAGAGCAGAAGCAGTGACCTGATCAGAATTGATGGAAATGCTGGAAAATGAAATTTGATGCAGATGAAAGACAATCAAACAGGCACTCAAGGTCAGGCCAGATAAACTCACAGCTAGTGCAGTCAGACTCGTTTTCAAACACACTTTTCTCACATGTAAACAGTAACGCAGCATACTGGCGACATGCGCCCACTCAAACTCA